>BLSH010290769.1:426123-451562 GCA_018402905.1 Glandirana rugosa | reverse complement strand
TTTTAAAAAAAAAAAAACCTTGCCCCTCCAAGCCACCCCCCCCCCCAAGAAAACTGTATTAAACTAAATCTGTTGGGATAGAAATATAAGTGCTTCTCCTTTTTTTTAACTCCTCCAACTATGGCTGTAGGAACGGGTTACTATATTGCCCTATACGTTGTGCCCCTTCTTACAGGAAGTGACCTGTTACACCTGCCCATCTGGCAGAGACCCTTATATAGGGCACCCCCCCCACCCGGGAAGGCGGCTATCCACTCGCACTACCCCCCGGTGCTCCCGCCACCCCCCCAGCGCTCGATAGAACGATCAGGAAGGCGCATGGTCCATGGCCTTACCTTATGCTGTGGTGGAAGCGCAGGGATGAGGTTGCAGATGGAAGAGCCGGGGGCCATTGCTTCTCCTCCCGACCAAACAGGAAGCTGGTCATGAGACCCGATTGGATTGGGCAGGAGTCCTAAGACGGGAGCAGAAGCAGGAAGACATTAGCGAAAATTGATTTGCTATTGTCACACAAGTGGGTGAGCTCAGGGCGCAGTGCTTTGCACCCTGACCTCACACTTTTTTGAGCCTCAGGCTCCAATTACGTACTTCAGAAAAAAAAAACCCTTGAAATCCATGCATTCGGCACCTGGCATGTAGATTAGGGGCCGGGCTCATGGATGGGGGGGGGCGGCACCCTTAATGAGCGGCCCGCCACTGGGTAAATAAGAGAACCAGGACTTTTGCTAAGTAGAAGAGTGGGTTTGATATAAAAGTTGGCAGTATCTCCGCCCAGTGCAGGGCCTCTGTGAGCAGAGGGGATTCCTCTACTCGCAGATTTTCCTCAAGAATTTGATGGTATTTTTTCCCTATCCATTTTTATTCTATCGTGACAAGTGCTCCAGTCCCTGCTGCAGAGAAACACCCCCATAACAGGATATTACCACCTACACGCTTTACTGTAGGAATGGTGCCATTTTGGTTGGTGAGCTGTATTGGATTTCCGCCAGACATATTGTTTGGTGTTAAAGCCAAATAATTCAATTTTAGTCTCATCTGACCATAGCACCTTTTTTCCATGTGGCCTCAGAATCTTCAAGGTGCATTTAAGGTGGTCAGATGAGACTAAAATGTAATGATTTGAAATGGTACTATACTCCGTCAAGACTAGCTAATATTTTCCCATCAACATCGCCACTGTGTTGGAGAGGATGTGGTGAAAGAGGAACACTATTCCATATATGGTGGGAATGTTGCCACATCAAACCCTACTGGCAAGAAGTCACATACATGTTATCCTCTCTCTGCAAAGGTCCGACATCAATGTCCTCTTTAGACCTTCTCATTGGTCTATCAATACCCACCTGGCCTAGCCATGTGCAGACTCTTGCCACACACATCTTGATTGCTGCACGTTTAGCCCTTGCAAAGAAATGGAAATCGGTCCAACCTCCTACCTCCTCGAATCTCATCAGGCTACTAAACTCACATTATCAGATGGAAGTGGAGTTCACTAAAGCCAACCTCGCTACCTCAAAATGTATTAAATCCTGGACACCCTGGATTGAAGACCAGAGAAGTACCCCTTTATAACACACTGTGGACTTGACCAACAGTGTTTCCCACCTACACACACCCTCAGTTCTCACCCCCTGGCAGTTTAGAACGATATACAACCCCATAGTGGGGGTTAGATATCTCAAGTTTGAAATGGAAACAATGGGAACACCCAGCCTATGTCTACCAGCGTTGTTAATTGTTAATTTCTACCTTATCTTGGCTCATCCCTGGCTTTGATCCTCACAGCCACTGAATAGATACTTATGTTGTCTATACCTTGTAGTTGTGCATGCAGGGGGATAAACCAGCCTATATTAAGTCACCAATCAGGCTCCAGCCTGACTAACTATAGGTTCAATCAAACACCCCCACAACATATCCAGTAAATATTTGCTTGATAAGTATAAAGAGAGCTGCCGGGATGCTCCCTCGCCCAACAGGCACAGTGTGAACCCAAGTTGGGGTGCCTGGGCTAGGGAGCAGACTGGCCACTCAATACAAATCTTGAAGTCAGGTGTTGTCCTTCTGTGTACACAACTGATAGATACTGCTATGTATTGTGCTACCAATTGCAGATCCTATATGTTATAATCTTCGGCACAAATATATTGCCTTTTTCCTGTTAACGACTTTACTTATATTTGTAATATGCAAAAACTTTAATAAAAAACATTGAAACAAAAATTTAATGATTTGGCCTCAACACCAAACAATATTTCTGGCAGAAATCCAATACAACTCAGATAACACCCATTCCTACTGTAAAGCTTGGAGGGGGCAATATCCTGATATGGGGGGGGGGGTAATATCCTGATATGGGGAGGTGGTAATATCCTGCTATGAGGGTGTTTCTCTGCAGCAGGGAATAGAGAACTTGTCAGGATAGAAGGAAAATGAATGGGGCAAAATACCATCAATTTCTTGAGGAAATTCTGCTGCCCTCAGCCAGAAAGTCTTCAAAGGGAAGAAGGTTTACCGTTCAACATGACAATGACCCAAAGCACACAGCAAAATTGACCACACAGTGGTTGAAGGCGAAAAAGGTAAATGTCCTTGCATGGCCTAGTCAGACTTAAACCCTGTTGAAAATCTGTGAAATGATTTGATGACTGCAGTCCACAAATGGTCACCATAAATTTAACCGAACTTGAGCAGTTCTGCAAAGAAGAGTGGGCAAATATTGCAAAGTCTGGATGTACAAAGTTAGCAGAGACAAATCCCAACAGACTAAAGGCTGTAATTAAAGCAAAAGGTGGTTCAACAAAATACTGAAATAAAGGGGTGATCCTTTTTCCAACTCAGTGATTCTGTTGTTGATTTTTTTTTTTTTTTTCTGACATGTTGGTGTTATATCTTTAACTTGGATGCTATAAAAATGCACTAGTAAAAACAGCTGGCTAAAAAAAAAACTGTGTTTGTCTTCATTTCAGGCTACAAATCAACAAAATGTAATTATTTTAAAGAGGGTGATTATTTTCTATACCCACAGTAGATGTAGCACCCTCACTGTTACGTACTGTAGGTAAATTTAGTGGCCCCTCTGTAGGCAGAAGAACAGGGGTTAACTTGTTGTGTTGCAACTGTGCAGTGTTCCAACTGCTGTGGTTCTGCTACACCCCCTGCTTTCTAGAACTAGATAGTTCTGGAATCTAGGGGGTGAATATTTTTGAAGTTCCCATCAATCCCTGGGGAGGGGAGACCCAGTAGGTGGGGGAACCACCAATAAAGTACCTGTGGCCGTCAGATGCCTAGCCTGACCTTAACTTGACTATGCTAGTTACTGAGCCCTGAGCTAACACTAGCTATAGAATCCCAAACCAGAAGGGACAAGATTAACTAAAATAACAGGAGCTGCATGAAAACTGAATTGCAATAACAGTTAACAGCGCACCACCTAAAGATGGGCCCCACTGAAAGCTGGCCCATGTTAACTACTAGGTACCAGGTACTTTCTACCCCCTCCATGGGTACCTCCACACAAGAAAGATGTACACTCATCTGCTGTTGGGGTTGTATGCACAAGGGATATACCAGGACCCTTTTGATTCCGGTCAAAAAAATAAACCCATCCTCCAGTCTGGATGTGCGAGTTGGTGACCTGGAATCCCTGCTCAGGTAAAAAGACTTATCTAAAGCCCTGTCTACTATGTACAAGGATTTATTCATGGACACTTCAAAGTAGGGCTGTAACTAAGGACTATTTTTATAATTCATTAGTTGGCAGATTATTGTTGCGATTAATCGGATAATAACCTTAAAAAAGTGTGGTGTATAATTTTGTTAATATGTAAAGTTTTAAAAAAAAAGGCAATTTATTCTTAAATATCTATATGCAGTGGTAAATTTACATAACCAACTATATGTCAAATGAACTGTAGTGCGTTTCTGCAATAATCACCAAAAAACACATAGGTGTGTACCAGGCCTAAGACTTTAAGTAGCAGCACCATGCTTTTTTGTATCACCTGTCATAATGCGGTTAAAAAAACTAAAATGAGCCTTTACAAAAAAACAGATAATTGCTACTATAAGGGGTTCATTTATAAAGTGAAACATGTATATATATGTATACAGTATCTCACAAAAGTGAGTGCACCCCTCGCATTTTTGTAAATATTTTATTATATCTTTTCATGTGACAAATGAAGAAATAACACTTTGCTACAATGTAAAGTAGTGAGTGTACAGCTTGTATAACAGTGTAAATTTGCTATCCCCTCAAAATAACTCAACACACAGCAATTAATGTCTAAATTTCTGGCAACAAAAGTGAGTACACCCCTAAGTGAAATTGTCCAAATTGGGCTCCAAGTGTCAATTTTCTGTGTTATTTTCCAGCACTGCCTTAACCCTCTTGGACATGGAGTTCACCAGAGCTTCACAGGTTGCCACTGGAGTCCTCTTCCACTCCTCCATGATGACATCACGGAGCTGATGGACCTTGCACTCTGTTTTGCTTCACGTTTATCTAGCAAGGTTACTTGCAGTAAAACCAAGGAAGTTCAGACCTGTGCAGCGTATAAATGAGCTTTTACTGAATAAAAAATCTACACATACAACTGTAGGATACAACACAACACATAGCTTACAAAAATATGCCTACAAATATAAGCATCTGTCTGTTTTTAGTGGATAGGACTGGATCGGATGTCTGCGGCTTTAAACGGACACACATTCGTTTACATCCGCAGCTCCATAGAGGGCAATGGATAGTCCAATCGGATTTGCCTAAAAAACTGGCAGACGGACCTGATCGGTCCACCTGTGTGAAGGGAGCCTGTATAACATTTCAGGCTTCATTCACACTGCCATAAAAATGTTACTGATGTTATTACACGTGTTTTCTAGGAGAAAAGTTCCTGCGTAATGATCAGTATAATACTTGTGTATAATATAAAATTTTTATTGTTTACTGGGTAATTTGTACAAACAAAAAATTATCATACAGAATATGTCAAACGCCACTTATGTAGAGGTACCCCTGTAGTGTTTTAGTCCACCTGTCACCCTGCCCAGCTAGGCACACAGTTTCCAGTCTCTCTTAGACAAAACACAGACCAGGCACTTTGTTTTGTGTTTTTATTGAGGGGAATTAACTTGGATGGGGTAAAGGGAAAATGGGGTGCCCACTTTGATTGAGGAAACATTTACATGGGACCAACTATATACGCTCCCTGTATATACACTCTAGTCTTCACTACAGCGCATCACTTGCTTGCAGACTATTTCTCCTCAAAACCTTCAGCACTTCACTAGCTTGTACTTCCAAGACAGCTAGCCCTGAGATTTAGGCCTGACACTGGCTCAACCAGGCCTTGCAATTTTCCTTTGCAGGCAGGGACCGCGGGCCCCTATGATCTAGTAAAAATATGGTAGTCCTTGGTGCTAGCTGTCCCACAGGTGGCTACTGCTCCCAGTACCACCTCTTTGGGCCCTGACAGCCCTCTTGGCTGCAGCTGCCTCTCTCCACTGCCCATGCTTCCACAGTCCACTCTTCTGGTTCTAGGGTTGCCACCTTTTCTTCAAGTCAAACCCGAACACTTTAGCGGCGCACAACAATTTTTTTATAGTATAAACATATATTTTGCAATTAAATAACATTTCTAATTATGTGAAGTTAATCACAAGAGTGCCCCTTTACATCCGAGTCCACAGAGTTCCTCTTTTACATCTGAATCCACAGAGTTCCCCTTTTACATCTGAACTTCCAAAGTTCCCTTACGCTGTAAAGGGGGACTCGGCAGACTCTATATATATATATAAGGGACAACTCTGGGGACCCTAACATAAGGGATACTCTGGGAGCCCTGATTTAAGGTGGGGGGGGCACTGAGAGCTTACTGATGTAAGGGGTGCTCTGAGAATCCTGATTTACCTTTGTGTACTCACTCAGAGGCAGGAGAGAGAAGAGAGGGGACTTCAGTCACAGACAGGGATGGATGGGGAGCTCACTCACCCCTTGACAGTTAGCACCTCTCATCTCTTGGCTTACACAACTGCAGCCAGCAACCCTGCTGGGAAGCCATAGTCTGGTCTGAATAATGGGTCCGGGTTTCAGGAGGCTTGAAACCTGGACAAACCCGAACTGTCCGGGATTCAGTTGGCAACCCTATCTGGTTCTGCACCCATTCCAGACAGCTCTCTCCCAGTCCTCTCAGGCTTGCCTCCCCAGTCCTCTCCTGACTCACTCACCAGCCCTGCTGGCTGCGACCTGTTGTTCCTCCCTGGAAACTTGCCTGGCAGTGCTCTCTCCCACTGTCCTCTCCTTGCTCCAGTGCCTTCAGTCCACATGTTCTTAGAGGGTCCCATTCGCACCCAAGCGCAGGCCCAAGGTCACCACCCCAGATTGGGGAGCTCCCTCAAAGGCCACCGACAACCTAGCACACCATCTCCAGCTTTCCACCCGAAGAACACCTCCCCAGCTGGGCTGACCCTAGGTATTTAAGGAGGCCTGCCCCCTGCCAATCCAAGTTGGGGATTGTTCAGGGATCCTTAGAACACCCTAGACAGCTCCACCTCTCTTCTCCTCCTTCCTTTCTAGAAGACACTAGAATATTCTAGAAAGAAGTGGGAAGTTCCAGTGATGCTGCCTGTGAGTCGCCAGCTCTGCTCTGAGCCACTCCCAGCCCAGAACAAAATAAACAGGCCTAGCTACCAGCTAGGCCTGCCTAAATTTACCTGCTCTACCAAAAACCTGTATACATCACTCTAGCAACCTAGAGGGTGCTACACTTCTATTGGAAGAATGGTAAATACAGTATGTGCGTTTCATCTGATAATAATAATTTGTACTCTTAACATAATAGTAATTGTTCATACGTTGTAGATGTAGATGCGTTTACACGTAAAGACACATATGTATTCCTATTTTTTAATGATCATTTATTTCTCCCCTTTGTTTAGCCATTTTTATGCTTACGGACATACGCATTTGTACACGTATACATGCCTTTATACTCGTAAGCGTGCAAAGCGCATGTTCTTAGATGTAGATTTTTGGATTCTGTGTTGCAGATCTGAATGCAATGAATGACTCAATTAAAAACAATGCAGCTCCGTTGAGATCTGTAAAAGAATCGTCTGTATATGTGATATTTTTTTTTACGGCTGTGTGAATGAAGCCTTAATGATTTGGTTTACATCTAAAAAAAAAAAAAAAAGAATTGACCCAAAACCATTATAGTTTTTTTATTGAATCCTACATTTTCATAATCAATGCTCATTTCCTTATGTCTCTTCCTTAATGACTTTTATGATGATCCCACAGGGGCCAAGAAATTCTCTCTTTATGATGTAAAGGGAATACATTTTACCACTGAAGTAGCACAGAAATGTAATGGCGGGTCACGACCTTTCCTAAAGGAGATTTCATTGAAACAATAAATCACAGTCTGGCTGCCAAGGAACTGAGTTCGCCTTTTGCTGTGCTGTAAGTTGGCACGTCCTCGGTGTAATAACAGCGATAGGGGTAATGACATGGTAATATACTGCCAGGGTAATTTAATACCACCATGTACACATCATTTTCACAGTACGGAACATGCGTGCCCTGGAAACGGAACTCCTGTCGTACATAGGCTTGATTCAATGGGAAATGATGGATACTACCAATTACATGGAAATGTAATGGAGAGCCTCATATCTAGTAACAAAAAAAAAAAAATCTAGCCGGTTATTTATGACCTGCGTTGGAAAACAAGATGGCTTCTTCTCTGAGTGGTACCTGTTGAGTTATACCTTTCATCATGTGTGTTACCAGCAGTCACCAGCAATATGGAGAGATAACATTTGTATAAAATATTCCATAATGGAGCTACAGGGGATCACTAAGCATCACACGTTGTGATGTACTAAGAATAAACTCCGGACAACAAGGAAAATCAGCCAGGGACCCGCCAGTATCTATAAAACACTTAAGCTGCTTAAAAAAAATTGATTTAACTGGTTTCTGACCGTGTAGCGCATATTTACTGCTGCACTGTGGCAGCGTATCGCGAATCGCCGTCTATAAACGTGCCTCACTCTGCAGGAGTGTGCCCGCGGCTCAGGCGGACCCGATGTCCATCAGCGAGCCGCGATGACCTGGCAGAGAGCAAGAACGGAGCTGTCAGTGGGCATGTAAGAGATCTATGCCCATGGTAGCCCAGCCCCCTCACAGTTAGAACACGCCTAGGGAACACAGTTAACCCCTTCCTTGCCCCCTGCAGGTTAACCCCTTCACTGCCAATGACATTTATACAGTAATCAGTGGATATTTCAATTTCTGATCGCTGTATAAATGTCATTGGTCCCAAAAAAGTGTCAAAAATGTCCGAAATGTCCACCCCAATATCACAGTCCTGATAAAAATCGCAGATCGCCGCCATTACCAGTAGAAGAAAAATGTAAAAAACGCTAGAAATTAATTCTCATGGTTTGTAAATGCGGCAACTTTTGCACAAACCAATCAATAAACGCAGATTGAAATTTTTTTTACCAAAAATATGAGGAAGAATATAAATCGACCAAAACCGATGAATAAATTTGTATTTTTTATGTTTTTTTTGGATTTGTATTTTAGCAAAAAGTAAGAAATATTGTATTTTTTTTGCAAAATTGTCGCTTTTTTTTTTGTTTATAGCGGTGATCATAAATGAAGCAGAGGTGATCAAATACCACCAAAAGAAATCTCAATTTGTGGCGGAAAAAGGACGCAAATTTAGTTTGGGCACAACGTCGCACAACCACACAATTGTCAGTTAAAGCAACGCAGCGCCGAATCGCAAAAAGTACTCTGGTCCTAACCTGGGAAATCCTTCCGGGGGTGAAGTGGTTAAATTGAATCTGTCACACGCTTGAGTAATTCAAAGTGGGGATATGATGAAAAATGTATACATAGAGGTTAAAGCTTAACCACTTGAGTACCAGCCTGTAATATCCCGCCATTACCCGGCCATTTTTCAGTGCTGTGATAGTTCGACTGACAATTACTTTGGTTTTGCAACACTGTACCCAAATTAGTTTTATATATATTTTTTTGAGGCAGATAGAACTTTCTTTTGTTGGAATTTAAAAAGCTTTGGGATTTCTTTATTTTTTTTACTTGACCGAAAATTTTGGGAAAAAAAAGCTATTTCCCTGTTAAAACAAAATGGTGGAATAGTACAAGAATCCCCAAAATGACCCTTTTTTTGAAAAGTAGATACCCCCAAGGTGATCTTATTTTATGCCCCAATTATTTGGGAATGAAGTAATATGCCAGTACTGAGGGGGTTGGATCTTAAAGGAGTTGTAAAGGCAGAAGGTTTTTTATTTTAATTCATTCTATGCATTAAGATTAAAAGCCTTCTGTGTGTAGCAGCCCCCCTAAAACTTACCCGAGCCCCATCTCTGTCCAGCGATGTCCACAAGTCTCTCGGCCATCCTACTGATTGGCTGAGACACAGCAGCGGCACCATTGGTTCCCACGGCTGTCAATCAAAGCCAGTTAGCCAATCAGGGGAGAGAGGAGCGGGGCCGAATGGCAGCTCCATGTCTGAATGGACACATGGAGCTGCAGCTCAGCTCGGGTGCCCCCTATAGCAAGCTGCTTGCTGTGGGGGCACTCGATAGGAGGGAGGGGCCAGGAGCAGCAAAGAAGGACCCGAGAAGAGGAGGATCCAGGCTGCTCAGTGCAAAACCAACTGCACAGAGGAGGTAAGAATAACATATTTGTTATTTAACCACTTCCTGCCCAGCCTATAGACAAATAATGGCCGGGCGGTGGTTCATTTATCCTGACTGGACGTCACATGACATCCGTCAGGATAACCCGCGATCACGCTCCTGTGGGGGTGCGCAGCATGTCGGTTGGTGGTGTGGTGTGTCATTCTGACACACCACATTACTGATCTCGGTAAAGAGCCTCCGTCAGATTGCCACCCAGAGCCACCAGGGAGCCCACCCAGGGACCACCAGAGAGCCCACCCTAGACCACCAGGTAAGGGGCATACAGTATACTATAGGGATGGCACTGTGCCCATCTGTGATGCCTGTCAGTGCCTCCCGTGTAAAGAACTGTTGATCTTTGGGCATCCTATAATCATCCCTTACCCCATCCAAGTTTAATCCCCTAATAAGAAAACAAAGAGCCATCCTGTTTTCTGACTCCGGATGCAGCAAGGAGTGTGATTGAGGGCAGTGTGAGCAGGTGAACCACTACTTCCAGCAACCCCCCAAGGGGGCATTGGCTACATTAGCATATAACAGTCTTGTGACTTCTATCAGTGTCTGGTTAAAGCTTGTAGAAGTTTTCTCCTCTGACTATCCTATGGGGCTGCAGGACCCCTGGCCCCCTGTCTGGACAGTGCTGATTGGTCCTGTGCTGATCACATGCACCCTCTCAAGAGAAAAAATAAACTTTGTAGCAATACACACCAAACTGAGCATGTGCAGAGGGACTGCAAAGGCTCTGTCTTATCAGCAGATAGCTTGGGGACAGTGGAAGAAGGGAAGAGTCAGAGAAGACAGGATCAAACAGCCTTTTTACACAATGCATTCTACTACGTTTCTTTGGTGAAAATAACCCAAATCCGTGTATATTATTTAGTCTGTAGGAAAGTTATAGAGACCACAAACTATGGTATATGGCAATTATGGCTTCTGAAGACGTCACGCTGATGACAAAACGCGTCAAGCTGGGACGCGCGCTGTGTTATGTTACATGCTGGTGGAATGTGCGCTGACACAGAGCGGGCCTCGCTGTTTGTTTTCCACAGCACGGAGCGGTTATTCGCACAGAACAGCTTTGTTAAATTTCTGTATGCATAGCCATCCACGGAGGCGTTCAGTAAACGTTTAAAACTTTTTTACGCTATTAAGAGTTTGTCCTCCATTTTTCTCTCCCTCTCTACCACTGACATTTGATAGCGGAATTTCTGGCCATCGCAAAGTGAACCGTGGGGGGAACTGTTTGGAGGATTTCCTGAGGTCGCTAAGACCATTAAAGTTTTTATTGATCCCTCTTGTCATAAGGCAAGGGCGGTCAACAAAGTCTGATGAGTGCGGATCTTTGCCCCCTTATTAATCGTGGTGTTTTTGCCCAGCACTGGAGCCATTTGTAACCATTGGAGGAAGAACTCACCATTGAACACTATAGGGCTAGTTAACACTTTGCTTCAAAACAGGGCTTTAGACAAGCTTTGTTAAAGCTCCCTTAATGCCAGTCAAAGTCCATGTCACTAAATAAAATGGTTGGCTTACAGTCCGGTTTACACCTTGCGTTTGCTTTGCTTCAGCTTCACATCAAAAATTATACCCAATGTAGCTTTAGGGCTCGTTTACACTTGCTTTGGCTTCAACACACATTAAAGCCCCTACAGCTTCAACAAGCTTTTATGATGTGTTTTTGAGGCTTCGGTGGGGCTTCGATGAGGCTCTTTTGAAGCCTTGTTGAAGCTTGGTAGATGCCCTGTGTGTTTGTTGATATCTCACACCTGCAATTTATCCAAAACAAAGCGAAGCTAAAGCTGAGTTAAAGCCTCTGAAAAGCTGCAGGTGCTTCAAGCGAGCTTCAAATGAGCTTTGTCATAGACTTCTATGAAGGCGTTGGAGAGGCTTTGAAGCCTGGCTAAAGCTACATGGCGCATAAGTTTTGACGCAAAGCTGAAGCGAAGCTAAGCCAACGCAAGGTGTAAACAGGACTGTAAGCCAACCATTTTATTTAGTGACAGGAGCTTTGATTGGCGTTAAGGGAGCTTTAACAAAGCGTGTCTCATGCCATGTTTTGAAGAAAAGTGTAAACGACCTCTTAGTGGTGCTTCAAAGCCTCCATAGAACTCTATGACAAAGCTTGTTTGAAGCTTGTTTAAAGCAACTGCAGCCTTTGAGAGGCTTTAATTAAGCTTTAGCTTTGCTTTGTTTTGGATAAACTGCAGGTGTGAGATATCAACAAACACACAGGGCATCAGCCAAGCTTCAACAAGGCTTCAAAAGAGCATCACTGAAGCACCACTGAAGCATCAAAAACACATCATAAAAGCTTGTTGAATCAGTGCTTTAGGGCTCATTTACACTTGCTTCGTCTTCAACGCACATTAAAGCTCATACAGCTTCAACAAGCTTTTATGATGTGTTTTTGATGCTACGGTGGTGCTTCTGTGAGGCTTCGGTGGTGCTTCAGTGATGCGATTTTGAAGCTTTGTTGAAGCTTGGTAAACGCCCTTTGTGTTTGCTGATATCACACACCTGCAATTTCTCCAAAATAAAGCGAAGCTAAAGCTGAATTAAAGCCCCTCAAAAGCTGCAGGTGCTTCAAGCGAGCTTCAAATGAGCTTTGTCATGGAGTTCTATGGAGGCTTTGAAGATGCTTTGCAGCAACAGGGTATATTTTTTGAAGCGAAGCCAAAGCAAAGCAAAGCAAACACAAGGTGTAAACAGGGCTGTAAACTAACCATTTTATTTAGCGATATGAGCTTTGACTGGCGTTAAGAGAGCTTTAACAAAGCTTGTCTGATGCTCTGTTTTGAAGCAAAGTGTAAACGAGCCCAAAAGCTCTCTGAACGCTACTCAAAGCTCCTGTCACTAAATAAAATGGTTAGCTTACAGTCCCATTTACCTTTGCTATTGCTTCAGCTTTGCTTCAAAAATGATATTCCATGTTGCTTTAGTTGTGCTTCAAAGTGTCTTGAAAGCCACCATAGAAGTCAATGGCAAGGCTCACTTGAAGCCTGACTGAAGTCTCATCAAAGCCTCATCAAAGCTCCATTAAAGCCTCATCGAAGCCCACCGAAGCACCAATCAAAAGGTGTAAATAGGACTGTAAGCGAACCATTTTATTTAGTGACAGGAGCTTTAACTGGTGCTCAGAGAGCTTTAACAAAGCACCCAAAGCCATATTTTGAAGCAAGTGTAAACCAGCCCTAATGTGTGTTGAAGTCGAAGCAAGTGTAATTGATCTCTGATCATTTTTTGGGACTTTTCTCTTTATCACTGCTTTTGTATTTCACTACAATATATGTATGGCTGATAATTTAACACTTGTCACTTTGCTTACAATTTAGCAAGTGATGTTTGTAGTAATTTCTCTTGTGTATCATATATCATGGTATATACAGTCAGGCCCGGACTGGCCATAGGGCAGACGGGGCATTTGCCCGATGGGCCGGGGCCGCCTGCTCTGTGGCCTGTTGGTGACCAGGCTGCACAGCGGAAGTTAAGCGGCGACCGCGAGCAGGGCCGGCTGTACCACTAGGCGAAGTAGGCGGCTGCCTAGAGCGCACTGCCGCCTAAGGCGCCTGGTCACTGTTGATCTATCACTGGCTGCTCTGCATTGATTCATGTAAAAACTGACACTGTCCGACTGAGATAATGAGATTGTATTATCACATGCCATTTGCAAATGTGTATAGAAATAGTGGCTGATCTGCCAAATACCCCCCTCCGCCCCCACCCCCCGTGAGGCTGTATTTGATGGGCGCAGGTGAAGCTGTATATGATGGGCGCAGGTGAGGCTGCATTTGATGGGCGCTGGTGAGGCTGCATGTGATTGGCGCTGATCAAGCTGCACTTGATTGGCGCTGATCAGGCTGGTCGGGGGAAAGGGGGTGGGGCCGGGGGGGGCAGCAAAATGAGGTTTCGCCTAGGGTGTCAAAAATCCTTGCACCAGCCCTGACCGCGGGCTGGACAGGGTTAACACAGGCCGCTGTTCACCTACCGCTATGCTAGGAACCACTGCAGCTAGGAACCACTGCATGGGCTGAGCTGAGTGTCTCTCTCACACACAGCTCAGCTTCAGAGCCAATGCTGAGCAGTCTGCTCTCCGCTCGGCCTCCTCCTCGCGCCCCTCTACTCCTATGTCTGCCCCGCCCACACTCCATGGAGATTTGTGGGTGGGAAGATTGAACCCAGAAGGGGAAAGCTGCAGACAGCCTGTGCCTGAGCCTCTATCCTGGGGTGAGTAAGCTCACCCTCTCTCCTGCCTCCCACTGTATAAAATTCATTTAAGGGGTGCTCTGTGGAATATGATGCAAATGGGGGGCTTTGGTGAGCAGAAACCCCCTTACATCCGAGTTCCCCTTTACACCAGAGTCCACAGCATTCCCCCTTAAATCAGGGATCTCAGAACACCACTATACATCAGATCCCACCTTAAATAATGGTATAGTAAGTGGAAATTCTGCAGACTCTAAGGGGGTCCTGTGCGGACTCTGATTATAAGGGGGCCTCTGTGAGGACTCTGATGTAAGGGGGCCTCTGTGCGGACTCTGATGTAAGGGGGGCTCTGTGCGGACTCTGATGTAAGGGGGGCTCTGTGCGGACTCTGATGTAAGGGGGGCTCTGTACGGACTCTGATGTAAGGGGGGCTCTGCGCAGACTCTGAAGTAAGGGCGGTCTGTGCGGACTCTGATGTAAGGGGGCTCTGTGCGGACTCTGATGTAAGGGCGGTCTGTGCGGACTCTGAAGTAAGAGGGATGTGCAAAATCTGATGTAAGGGAGCAGAGGGTAGGAGGAGCTGGAGATCTCAGCAGAGAGTAAAAGGGGGCACTGTGATTATAAAGAAAAGGGGGGGGCATGATTGCAGGGGCACTGTAATATAAAGGGGACTGCACTTTACAGTGCAGTCTCCTTTGTATCTCAGTGTCCCCTGCACATTACATTAGTGTGGAGGACTGACATTAACCACCCCCCGAATGCCTACCAACAACACCCCCACCCCCCCGGGTCCCTGGAAAAATTGGCTGCTCAGTCTAAAAAGCCCGGGCCTATTTTCTGTCCCAGTCCGGGCCTGTATACAGTATAACGAGCCACAAGATGCACACCGCTCTGAACTGCCCACTAGCCCGGTTAGTCAAGGGAAATCCCGATTGGCATACCTGTAGCCGGTGCTCTGGCTCTAGACGTCACTCCCAAGTCTTGAAGGCAATGGCTATAGTAGAAGAAAGAGCCGGCACTCTGCAACTGCTGTCACGTAAAGTTTATTGATAGAAGATCATGGACAGAAAATGCAAACGCGTGTCGGCGTGCAGCCTTATTCACTGCCAGGATATCTGAAAACCCTGATGTACTGGGAGCCAATCTCATTTTTTGAGGCCTGAAAATGACCCCTTTTTGGAAAGTAGACAGCCCAAGGTATTATTTAGTAAGAGATATGTTGAGTTTTTGAAGTTGGCCACAGCTAATCACATGGTACAAATGGGCTGTGTTTGGGCATGGCTGTACCATGTGATCACTGTGACAAATCACAGCTAGGAGCACAATTGTATACCATGAATGACATAAAAGGAAGCCATCCATTGTTTACAACTGTCATGTGATCTGCTGTGATTGGTCACAGTGAATAAATGGTACCGGCAGCGGGCCAGTATACTGATCAGTCATCCGGAAGAGACAGTTTGTAACAGATCCCGGCCCGTTCTTGGGAGGACATCGTATGATGCCCTCCTGGAACAATAGGGCTCACCTGTCATTTTACAATCAGTTAAATCTGAACTCCGGCAACGTATTCTAGCAATGAACACAGCGAGCACTGTCTTGCTAAATGAGCAGGATTAAGCCTCTGTGCATGCAGTACCGCATGTGGCCAGAGGTGCGGGGGCGCTGGTGAGCCTCGGAGACGCTCGGAAGCATTTGGAAATACTGAAAGTGTAAACAGTTCCCGAGCATTTCCGACCGACTACGAGCCTCACCAGCACCACCACACCTCTGGCCACATACGGTATTGCATACACCAGCGCCCCCGGACCTCTGGCCACATACAGTACTGCACTGACAAGCAGTCACTGTGGAACAAATTATAGTTTCCATTGTTCCATATGGGGAAACTTGCTTTGATATACGAGTGCTTTGGATTACAAGCATTCTCCTGGAACGGATTATGCTCCTAATCCAAGGTTCCACTGTATATGCAAAATGGATAAAGGTTTCCCCTCATTCAATTCACATGATAGGCGAGTGTGACTGGTTCTCAATGGAGCCGGATAACAAATGTCTGGGGCAGCCGCTGTCCGCATTCAAAAAGGGTCCTGTACGTCTATGGGTCCGATTCGGGTGCAAATTCAGGCAAAAATTCTGGCCTGATTCGCACCTGAACTGGTGACCAGGAATGCATTCGTGGCCGCACATATGTGAATCCAGTAGGGTTGCCACCTCATCCCTTTAAACACCATTGATCTTTTTTTACCGATCTGTAAGGCTGGGTTCTAGAGTTGACACATCATCCCTTTAAACCCGAACACATATGAATTCCACAGGTTCTGTGGCTGATTAAGGTGGTAATTAAACTCACTTGGTGACTTATCTGCATTAAATTAGCCTCAGAACAACCTGTGTAATTCATATGTCTTTGGGTTTAAAGGGATGAGGTGGCAACCCTAGAACCCAGCCTTACGGATCGGTAAAAAAAGATCAATGATGTCAGTGGGAATTTATCTGAGAGGCAGAAATTGCTCATTGCTCAAGGAACCCTCAGCAACCTCTGGAGGAACCCTGGTTGAGTAGAGGAGTCAGGGGTGCTTATTTGCTTTCACTATTCCTCAATTTAATCTGATCTAGACAGTTTCCAGGTATGAATCTGCTGAACACCCACTGTATATTTTTTTGGCTGGCTCTGCATAAAATGTGGAAGCTGAGGATAGACACGTCATGTCCTATCCCCAGAAGATGCGATCCGAGGCTCCGCATTGTTTGCAGTGTATGCAGTGGCCGTTCAGAAGGCCTTACGTAAGGGCGATCTGACACTATTTATGGTTTGATCACCAGAGCAGTGCTCTGGGAGTTGATATAATTGTCCAACTGAACTATTCCTTCGTCTCTTTCATAAGCTGCGCGCTGATGTTTCTGCTGACACGCCGAATGCAATGCTTCATCATTAGTGGACGATGTGCTGCCACCAGCAAAACATGCACAGCACATCCAAAACACCCAAATCTTATGTTAAAGGTTGAGTCCGTGAAATTGGTTTACAAATACCATCATCTCTGGGATTACCGTAAAATGATGGTCATCCTTTTGTATGAGCAGAGGATCCAGGGCTGACTCCATGGAGACAATGGAGATTTTCTGAATTACTATTATATTATAGACACACAAAGAAAAATTTGTGGTTACAATATTACCACCTCCCAGTGTTGCCAACCGCCAGTAAATTTACTGACAGTTTGTAAAAATCAGTGATTTTTAGAACTGTCTATAAATATCAGGGTCTGATAATTTGTCATGCTGCGCTGACTTTTTAAGTGTAAACTGGGCAAACTACTTGATATGGGTATTGTCAGTGTTTCCATGTCGTGTTTAAATATCAATTGTCTTCGTTTTTAATAGGAGTTCAGTTATTTTTCAGGTTGCCAGTAAAAAATGTGCTCTGCCAGTAAGATTTTCCATGATTTGCCAGTAAAAAACGCTGCGGGAGGTTGGCAACACTGCCACCTCCACAGCAATTTGTGCTCTTCAGTAAGGCCACTTTCACGCTGGGGGCCATGGGGCGTTAGCGGTAAATCCCCGCTAGTCACAGCGGGGATTTACTGATGTTAGAGCGGCGATACAGCGGTGGGAGCGGTGCGCTTTTAATCCCCCACAAGGGGTTAAAACGGGGTTAAAAGTGCCCACTCTCTGTGCTTCCGAGGCGGTGTGCAGCCGCTTTGGATGCGCTGCCCATTGTTTTCAACGGGCAGGGGCGGTGGAGGAGCGGTATATTACCGCTCACTGCACCGCCCCAAGGATGCTGCTTGCAGGACTTTTTGTAACGACCTGCAAGCGTACCGCCCCGGTGTGAAAGCACTCCGGATTTCACATTGGGGTGGATGGGGAGGGACTTTTGAGGCGCTTTACAGGTGCTATTGTTAGCTAAATAGCGCCTGTAAAGCGCCTCAGTGTGAAAGGGGTCTTAGGCTCCATGCACACTGAATCTGATAAACGGCCGTTTATGGTCGTTTGGGCATTTTTTTTAACAGCCCATAAACGCCCTTTTATGTTATCCTATGTGTCCATGCACACATGGAAGATTATTGTCGTTTAATAGCAGTGGCATTTTTGGGCTGTTATCTGAACGCCCTGAATTGGCGTTCAAGAGTTGTTATTCTGACCACAAAAAAACACTGGAAGCTTAAAAATGCTCATAAACGCTCAAAAATGCTCACCATCATTTTTGGTCATTTTGGATCCATTGAAAAAAAAAAAACGCTGACGCTCAAAAACGCTAGTGCATTAACACTGATAGAAGCTGAAAGGCTCACTACAAAGCTGCTGACGTTTTTAGATGGAGCCTAAGGCAGCAATAGCATACCTCCCAACTTTCTGAGATGGGAACAAGGGACACCTATTAGCAAAAGTATGTAGGCATAGGACACACCCCCTGCCACGCCCCCTTAAAGGAGAATTATACAAAAAAAAGTGATTAGTTAACTGCTGTCATGGTACGTCGCTCGCGGGAATGTGTGGTGTGGGCGCGCGCCGCCGGATGGCTAGCAGGGGTGGCGATCAGTAGGGGGGGCAGACTCAATGTCTGCCGGCGACCCGCGATCACTCCCGAGGCAGGCAGAACAGGGACCTGTGAATGTACGGGGGAGTTGAGAGAGATCGTCTGTTCCCAGTGATCGGGAACAACAATATCTCTCCTCCTTCAGTCAGCCCAGCCCCCATACAGTTAGAAACACCACAGAGGGAACCCTTAACCCCTTGATCCCTCCTAGGGTGAACCCCTTCCCTGCCAGTGACATTTATATAGTAATCAGTGGCTATTTTTAGCTCTGATCGCTGTATAAATATCACTGGTCCCAAAAAAAAGTGTCAACAGTGTCTGATAAAAATCGGAGATCGCCGCCATTAGTAGTAAAAAAAAAAATAATAAAAATGCCATAAATCTATTCCCATAGATTGTAGAAGCTATAACTTGTGCGTAATCCAATCAATATACACTTATTGTGATTTTTTTTTTACCAAAAATATGTGGAAGAATACATATTGGCCTAAAATTTGTGAGAGAAATTTGTATTTTTACCTTTTTTTTTGGATATGTATTATAGCAAAAAGTTAAAAAAAAAATTTTTTTTTTTCAAAATTGTATTTTTTTGTTTATAGCACAAAAAATAAAAACCACAGAGGTGATCAAATACAACAAAAAGAAAGCTCTATTTGTGGGGAAAAAAGGACATCAATTTTGTTTGGGTACAGCATCGCATGACCGCGCAATTGTCAGTTAAAGCGACGCAGTGCCGAATCACAAAAAAGTGCTCTGGTCAGGAGGGGGGCAAATCCTCCCACCAAGGCTGAAGTACTTTTTTTTTTTACCACTACTATTCCTTTATATTGGCTTTTGAAATTGACCAATTTTACCATGAAAGGTTTAGCACTGGGAAACTCTTTTTGATATATAAATAGTGCATTTTATATACAACTATATAGGCCAGACCAAAATGAGGAAAAAAGAGGGACAGAGGGACTTTGTTCCAAATCAGGGACATTTGGGAGCTATGCAATAGCAACATATTTTTGAATAGGTTTTTGTATTGACTAGTACTAATGTTATTTTATGGATGGCCCTGCCCATGTGCACCTTTTCTATGCTGGTTAGAAATTGGTCAGAACTACTGCTTTTTTTTTTCTTGGTTAGATTTACCGGCAGTCTCCGGGTTACAAACAAGGTAGGTTCTTTAGGACTGTTCTTAAAGCGATTGTATCCCCTAAAATGACATGTTTACCTACAGGTAAGCCTATAATAAGGCCTATAATAAGGCTTACCTGTAGGTAAAAAGAATATCTCCTAAACCTGTGTGGTTTAGGAGATATTCTCACTGCATGCGCCGCTGACGTCAGCAGGTGCATGCGCAGTGATGTCCTGCCGCATAGCACCGGACCCTGCCGGAAAGTCCGCCATAAAGACAGGCTCCCTTGCATGCTTCCCCCTTCATAACCAGGCCATTTTTTGCGATATGGCACTGCGTTATTTTACCTGACAATTGCGCGGTCATGCAGCGCTGTACATAAATGAAATTTATGTAATTTTTTTTCCCACAAATAGATCTTTCTTTTGGGGGTATTTTATCACCCCTGCATTTTTTATTTTTTGCGCTATAAACAAAAAAGGACTGAAAATTAAAAAAGAAAAACAATATTTTTTACTTTCTGCTATAAAACATATCCAATAAAAATGTAACTTTCTGCCCGGAGATTTCTGTAAAATGCAATGCAATATGGCAACTGGGAGTTTTCTGTAAAATGAAATGCAATATGGCTACCCTAAGCTTTCTGTAAAATGCAATATGGCAACCCGGAGCTTTCTGTAAAATGCAATGCAATATGGCAACCAGGAGCTTTTTGTAAAATGCAATGCAATATGGCAACCCGGAGCTTTCTGTAAAATGCAATGCAATATGGCAACCCGGAGCTTTCTGTAAAACGCAATGCAATATGGCAACCCTGAGCTTTCTGTAAAATGCAATGCAGTATGGCAACCCAGGGCTTTCTGTAAAATGCAATGCAATATGGCAACCCGGAGCTTTCTGTAAAATGCAATGCAATATGGCAACCCGGAGCTTTCTGTAAAATGCAATGCAATATGGCAACCCGGAGCTTACTGTAAAATGCAATGCAATATGGCAACCAGGAGCTTTCTGTAAAATGCAATGCAATATGGCAACCCGGATCTTTCTGTAAAATGCAATGCAATATGGCAACCAGGAGCTTTCTGTAAAATGCAATGCAATATGGCAACTAGGAGCTTTCTGTAAAATGCAATGCAATATGGCTACCCGGAGCTTTCTGTAAAATGCAATGCTATATAGCTACCCAGAGCTTTTTTGGTGGTATTTGATCACCTCAGCATTTTCTATTTTTTGCGCTATAAACAAAAAATACTGAAAATTAAAAAAAAAAGAAAAACAATATTTTATATGGCTACCCGGAGTTTTCTCTAAAATGCAATGCAATATGGCAACCCAGAGCTTTCTGTAAAATGCAATGCAATATGGCTACCCGGAGCTTTCTGTAAAATGCAATGCAACATAGCTACCCAGAGCTTTTTTGGTGGTATTTGATCACCTCAGCATTTTCTATTGTTTGCGCTATAAACAAAAAAAGACTGAAAATTAAAAAAGGGAAAAACAGTATTTTTTACTTTCTGCTATAAAACATATCCAATAAAAAATTAACTTTCTGCCCGGAGCTTTCTGTAAAATGCAATGCAATATGGCAACCCAGAACTTTCTGTAAAATGCAATGCAATATGGCAACCCAGGGCTTTCTGTAAAATGCAATGCAATATGGCCACCTGGAGGCAACCTATACTCAGATGGTGTACAGAATGCCCCCCAGTAATTTCCTATTTGTGTGATGTTTGAAGTCTGCACTAAAGCCTCGTACACACGGTGTGATTGTCATAGGACCGCACGTCCAACTTTTCCCAAAATCGGCTGTCCGTGATTTTGTCTAACGTACTGTCGGGAGTAAAGTTATTGTGCGACAAAACCGAACGTAGTGACATGTTACGAGCGTATAAAGAGGAAGTTCAGTTGTATGTGAATTGTGAATTACGAACGCAGGTTTACACGACCGGACACTTCCGGCTCGTTTCTGGGTTTCAAACATGCGTGTTTGTACTTACAACTTTTGTTTGTTCAACTTCTGTACAGACGAGCCCAAAATTGGACGGCGCCTTGTTGGCAGACAAAAATTTTCTAGTCCTCTCGTACAACTTTTTCTGGATGAAAATTCAAAATTGGCTGTCGAATGGAGCATACTAACGGTTGGATTATTGTACAACAGGCTGTCATACGACAAGTTTAGGCCGATAATTGTACCGTGTGTACAGGCCTTAAGATACAAATCAGATTTTCCCCTGTGGGAAAATACCGTGTAAAGCAGACCCTTCCACTTTCCTCATTGGAACCCTGCAAGTGCAGCAGCTGATTGATAATTATAAAATCACTTCCAGATTCACTTAGATGGATAAACAAATAGCTATTTCTTCAGAATAACAAAAGGTAGGTATCTGGAACAAAGTTTGTTGGAAGGTCTGCAATGTTCATAGATCTCCCAGAGGGTAATGTTTTTTTCTCAACAAAAGTGGAGTTACTCTACTCCTTGGCGCCTCCCGACCCTCTAAGTGATTTTAGATGCCAGGAGGTGGGGCGGGGTTTATGATCATGTGACCACTAGGATTGGCTGTCACATGATCGCAAAGCTCCTGATTCGCAAGCAAGCAGTGATCTGTTTTATGCTGTGATTTGTTTATAATTAAAGTGGAAGTCCAGCCTATTCCTAAGTAAGCTTAAATCTGCTCCCATCCCCTTCTAAACCCTATTCTATCTACCTTGTGAAAGGAAGATGTCTATACTAACCTAATCTAAGACCGATCCGGTCCGGTTTGGTCACGTGATCTCATCAGCAGACGGCTTCAGTGAACAGGGGAGAGGACGCTGGCAATGGCTGCAGTGCCTGGGTGCTGGCGTCACCCAAATACCTACTATGGTGCATTTTTTGTCAGCTGTCCCTCCTGTATCCTGAAGCTGCTGCTGACAGCTGGTCATGCGACCGGACCAGATCGCTCTCAGGATAGGTTGGTATAGACATCTTCCTTTCACAGGGTAGACATAATAGGGTTTACAAGGGGGTAAGAGGAGATTTATGCTTAGTTAGGACTAGGCTGGACTTCCAATTTAATGTTGGGTGCGGCTGAAATGCATCAGCCAAGTTTTTAAATCTTTTGTACTCAATATTCATAGAATCTTAATTAGGACAACGATTTTGAGCGCTGATGTCTGGAGACTCTAAAACTGCACTAGGAGAGGCAGTGGTGTATTTTGGATTTGTGCTGCCCTAGGCAAGACTAAAATCGCCACCCCCCCCCCCTAAATTTGTCCCCTACCAGCTGCATTTAATTTGCGCAAAGGAAATAAATGATGTACATTTTACTGTCCATAGGTGACGCTTTATAATCCTTTACAGGTTACCACTTAAGATTTACAGAGGAGGTCTAGAATTACTGCCCATGATCACGGTTCACGGTGATACCTCACATGTGTGGGACGATTGCTGTTTGCGTGCGTGTGGGACCGACACACGTTTTTGCATTTGCGTGGGAAGACGGGGGCACTTACATTTTGTTTTTGTAAATTATTAATTAATTAATTACTTTTATTATTATTACATTGTTGCTTTCATTTTTTTTTTATCGCTTTTATTGCTGTCACAAGGAATGTAAACATCCTTGTGACAGCAATAGGCAGTGACAGGTACTCTTTATGGAGTGATCTGGGGTCTAAAAAAAAAAATCCCTCCTCTGCACTTAAAAGCATTCAAGACACCAAGATCTGTGTTTTTGAATGCTTTCGATTTTTAAAAACTGTCGCCGATGGCTTCCGAGTAAACCGTAAGTTATGTCATGTCATCACTTTTGGTTTACTGTTACTAACAGCCAATCAGAGCCCATTTCAGCTTTGCTTGGCTGTCCGGCTGGTCGCTCAGGTCTTCCGGTGGGATGGGAGAGCTGCGGGAGGGGGCTCTCCTGCTGCTTGTAATATCAATCGAGTGGCTAGTAAGCCTCTCTGATTGCTATTACAAGAGAGCCGACCGCTGGCTCTAAAAAAAACAATACCGGGGTGATGTCTACAGTATAGGCGCTGCCCCCCTGAAAAATGTGGCCTGAAGCAAACGCCTTGTTTGCCTCGCAGTAGATAGGCTCCTGAGGAGAGGTGTTGCTGTGCACCCAACCATGCTGGTTTGCATAGGAGGTGATATTTTCACAATAGTAAAAATTGTGTGGACCTCTTTTAATAAGGAGATCCACAAAACAAATTTTGTGATATATTGGATTTTTGTACATAACATACATCTCTATATGTGTAAACTTTTTAGTTTGCAAATAGACATTTAATACAGGGGGTTTCCACCCACTCTGCTGAGAATGCTGGGCTTTAAAATAAGAAAGCCTAGCACTAGTCCTGCCCCTGCAGGTTAAAAATCTGGATGGACACCTCCTCTGCTAGAATTGGAAAAGCGCCTGGTATCATCCAGCTGTGTCTGTAATTTCATGTTCCTCCCTATATGATACTCCATTCGCAACACAGGCTGTGTGGTAAAGTGGAACATACAAAATATGTATTATTTGCATGTGTAACTGACTATAAATAAATACCATATTTGAAAAAGATTTTTTAGTCCTGAACATAATACATCAATAAAGAAATTATGTGCAAAAATGCTAGACGTTCCCTTTAAGCTGATGCTTTGCTACTTCTGACCACTGGAGAGCAGACGTCACAAAAGAATATGAAGTCCTATTACATTACACCTAAACTACACAAATATCCATCTCACTTTACACCTCTGCCCTTGAGAATTGCACACCTAATTGCATGTGCAACTGCATGTTTCATTCCCATTGATGTGCATTTGAAATTTGTATTCTTCCTCGTCATTCTTCTGTAAATTATCTTGCAGCTGCTCAAGGCTGGGCACATGCCGCAGCCACAATGCTTTACACATGTTGATGTTGAACAAGACCAATGCCAGTTTAAGGGGCTGCACCACAACTGTATGCAATGGACAGGATTGTGGCATGGTGGTGCAACATTTACAGGGTTAAAGAAGACTTCCAGGTATGACATTTTTTATATAATTGCATTGGCCCAACTTGGACGAATGTAACTATGCATATACCATACTTGTGGGATCCCTCTATAAACTGGTAATCACTAGTGATCTCTACTAGCTTCTGGGTCCAGTGCTGAGCTGCCCTGCTTCATTCTGAACACAAGAGGTCACCTGCTCAGCATGGGACTCATTCAAAGAGTACTTTGCATTTTCTCAATAACTATATAGCATTCTCTTATAGGTCAAAGTGTGACCACCCCACGTGTCCACTTCGTCCAATCAGAGAACACTTTGCATTAATTGAGAAAATACAAATCATTCTCTCAGAATTCAGGGGTGTGCAATGTACAGAGTGCAGTTTCAGGGGTGCCCTATGCACAAAGTGCAGAGTTCAGTGGTGCACTATGTACAGAGTGCAGAGTTCAGCGGTGCTCTGTGTTTACAGAGTGCAGAGTTCAGTGGTGCGCTGTGTACAGAGTACAGAGTTCAGTGGTGCACCATGTACAGAGTGCAGAGTTCAGTCGCGCACTGCGTACAGAGTGAAGAGTTCAGTGGTATGCTGTGTACAGAGTGCAGTGTTCAGTGGTGAGCCATGTGTCCCGTGGTGACTTGAGACGTGGAACATTTGTGTCGAGGGCGACTTGAGACGTGAGACATGTGTCGCGTGACGACTTATGACGTGATACATGTGTCGCGTGGTGACTTGAGACGTGAGACATGTGTCGCGTGGTGCCTTGAGACATGTGTCGAGTGGTGACTTGTGACGTGAGACATGTGTCGTATGGTGACTTGAGAAGTGAGACATGCGTCACGCGCTGACTTGAGACGTGAGACATGTACCACGTGGTGACTTGAGA
>BLSH010290769.1:401225-418401 GCA_018402905.1 Glandirana rugosa | reverse complement strand
TGTGTTCACTGGTTGGGTTACACTATTCACTGCATTGGAGGCGCGTTATCTTTGTTATTTACTTATCTTTTAAATAAACATTGTTATTCACATTACCTACGTTTCGTGCGGTGTGTTGCAGTCCACACATTTCTGGGCACACCGGTCCCTGACACCACCCTGCCTCCTGCCCTGTCCAGGGCCTATGTGTGCTGGTTACATCAGCTTGTTTAGCTTGTACACTCTTCCCTACCTTGACTTATATATGTGCAGCACTAGGGTCACTAGATTTTGGATCCCTCTAATCCTGCTTAGCCAGGCAACACACATTTTTCCAAAATGTATTCTCAGAGATGAGATCAAAGGGTGGTGAAAATGTCTCTGATCAAACTGCTCCTTTCCTTACTCAGCTCCTGGCTGGAGGCAGAACCCCCCCCCCCCCCCCAAACCTGGGGACCCCTCAAGGCCTCGCGACCCTCGACTCTGCAGAGCATCCTCGAACCGACAACAACCACCACTGACCAGACTCTTCAATATTTATGAGCACGTCTCACCACCCTTCCTGGCCTCACACCTGGGGATTGGTCAAACTCCCATAAAGATTTAGACCCCTGCCCCTGTACCTCTGCCCACTATCTTCTAGAAGTTTCTGGAAACTTCCAGAACCAGGGGGAGGCACCAGAGACCGGAACTGCAGAGACCTCCAGCCTGACCTAAGCATGAACCCCACAGTCATGCTCACTTAGCTACTTGTGAGCCAAGGCTAAATTTACCTACAGTATCTCAAAAAAGTGAGTACACCCCTCACATTTTTGTAAATAGTTTATAATATTGTTTCATGTGACAACACTGAAGAAATTACACTTTGCTACAATGTGAAGTAGTGAGTGTACAGCTCTTAGATTGTAAGCTCTAACGAGCAGGGCCCTCTGATTCCTCCTGTATTAAAATGTATTGTATTTGTACTGTCTACCCTCAAGTTGGCGCTATATAAATCCTGTATAAAAATAATAATAATAGTAATAACAGTGTAAATTTGCTGTCCCCTCAAAATAACTTAACACACAGCCATTAATGTCTAAACTTCTGGCAACAAACGTGAGTACACCCCTAAGTGAAAATGTCCAAATTGGGCTCAATTAGCCATTTTCCATCCCCGGTGTCATGTGACTCATTAGTGTTACAAGGTCTCAGGTTTGAATGGGGAGCAGGTGTGTTAAATTTGGTGTTATCGCTCTCACTCTCTCATACTGGTCACTGGAAGTTCAACATGGCACCTCATGGCAAAGAACTCTCTGAGGATCTGAAAAAAAGAAATTGTTGCTCTACATAAAGATGACCTAGGCTATAAGAAGATTGCCAAGACAACCAGACGCCATGGTCAACCAAAGAAGTTGAGTGCACATGCTCAGCGTCATATCCAGCGGTTGTCTTTGGGAAATAGACGTATGAGTGCTGCCAAATCAAAGAATCAAATTACCCAATCCGGATCTACTACAACGGAACTACTACCTAAATAATATAACCATAAATGGTAATTAAGGCCAAATCTGCTGCATCACTGGTTGAAATCATCCAACCAGTGTGAACCAAAAGCCAAAAAACCATAAATCAAAAGAAAAAAACCCCTGGGGTAGGGGGGGAAGAAGGGACTTACCCCGTTTCCTCAGAGAAAAGCGGCCAGTAAGGTCACAGAACAGCAAAATAGGTCAATTTAGATAAAAAGAATACATTTTATTAAAGTACAAAAATTGAGTTGAATATAATAATGAAAAGGAAAACAGGTAGGGGATCAGGGAGAGACTAAACCTCCAATAATAAAATCAATGACGACAACGTTGTCTCAATCAGGGAGGGGGGTAGCAGCTGCTCATGCATCTCACCATACAGAACCGCAGACACACTCACAAAATAAGCCAAAAAGAAGGTTCCCTTCTTTGATCGCTGATTTGTTTAGCCACGCAGGGTATGACTGAATGCTGTAACTCTCTCCGACTTTTCCTCAGCAAATATCGAGAGTGCATTAACTGTGCTATACTCAATCAGCCATCTGGTCCCTACATTCCAATAGAGTTCCACCACTCCTGCTACTGACGAACTTTATGGTCAACCGTCACATATCATCTTATCACCTTTGTGTCAGACTTCCGTCCATCCCAGCACAGCTGCATCCCATACCCGGATAGCACCTTTTACATTATAGCCCTTCTTTTTGGCTTATTTTGTGAGTGTGTCTGCGGTTCTGTATGGTGAGATGCATGAGCAGCTGCTACCCCCCTCCCTGATTGAGACAACGTTGTCGTCATTGATTTTATTATTGGAGGTTTAGTCTCTCCCTGATCCCCTACCTGTTTTCCTTTTCATTATTATATTCAACTCAATTTTTGTACTTTAATAAAATTTATTCTTTTTATCTAAATTGACCTATTTTGCTGTTCTGTGACCTTACTGGCCGCTTTGTATGAGTGCTGCCAGCATTGCTGCAGAGGTTGAAGGGGTGGCGGGTCAGCCTGTCAGTGCTCAGACCATACGACGCACACTGCATCAAATTGGTCTGCATGGCTGTCATCCCAGAAGGAAGCCTCTTCTAAAGATGATGCACAAGAAAGCCTGCAAACAGTTTGCTGAAGACAAGCAGACTAAGGACATGGATTACTGGAACCATGTCCTGTGGTGTGATGAGACCAAGCGTGTGTGGTGGCAACCAGGTGAAGAGTATAAAGACAAGTGTGTCTTGCCTACAGTCAAGCATGGTGGTGGGAGTGTCATGGTCTGGGGCTGCATGAGTGCTGCTGGCACTGGGGAGCTACAGTTCATTGAGGGAACTATGAATGCCAACAAGTACTGTGACATAGATAACAAATATGTAGAGCTCTTCCTGGTAGATATATTAAAATACTAAATCGGGCAATTGTTATAGTCACGCTTAGTTATATATCTAAAAAGTACCTCAGAGATTAAATTCAACCTGTCCTCTTAGGATAAAGTGCAAAAACATGTATACATATAAATTGTGAAATGATATAAATTAATAATTGGTGTAAACCATAAATAGTTCATAAATATAAAAATAGCTAAATAACAGTCCAATTCAAAAAAGTCCACATATAGGGGATAATGTGAAAATATTGTGCAAATAGTGCAAAAATACTGAAAAGGTGCTAGATAAGTCAGTGAAAATACAAATAGTGTTCTGATCTTTAAGCAGTGTGAATCGCTATCAAACACCCATTCAAATGGCATCCTTCACCATAAGTATATTGTGCTTACCAGAAAGCCAATATGTTCAAGCCTGAATATATGATCCCAGTCAAGGGACAGGAGCCATTTCATAGATACACTCATCAATGAAGACACCGTGAGACCGTGCGCTACTCAAGGATTCCCAGATGGACGGAAAACTGTACTGGATGGATATGTCCTCTCTCCAAATACGGTCACCAAGAGTATTGCAGCACGTGTGTAATAATAAGCCTCTCATAGTGTAAAACCTTTTAAAATGATTTTTTATTTAAAGTAGTGCACTTACATGATCCAAAATAAAACAAGCTCAAATATACAAATGGCAGTAGAAAAAGAAGCACAGCCTGGGGCCATCAGCACCCACCGCGTTTCATCCGCTAAGACGTCGTCTGGAGTTGTGACATACTGAGGCAGAGCATGATCCCCTCCCTTCGGATTCTGGGCCACGGGGCAGTATTCCAACATGATAACGACCCCAAACACACCTCCAAGACGACCACTGCCTTGCTAAAGAAACTGAGGGTAAAGGTGATGGACTGGCCAAGCATGTCTCCAGATCTAAACCCTATTGAGCATCTGTGGGGCATCCTCAAATGGAAGGTGGAAGAGCGCAAGGTCTCTCACAACCACCAGCTCTGTGATGTCGTCATGGAGGAGTGGCAGAGGACTCCAGTGGCAACCTGTGAAGCTCTGGTGACCTCCATGCCTAAGAAGGTTAAGACAGTGCTGGAAAATATTGATCGCCACACAAAATATTGACACTTTGGGCCCAATTTGGACATTTTCACTTAGGGGTGTACTCACTTTTGTTGCCAGCGGTTTAGACATTAATGGCTGTGTGTTGAGTTATTTTGAGGGGACAGTAAATTTACACTGTTATACAAGCCGTACACTCACTACTTTACATTGTAGCAAAGTGTCATTTCTTCAGTGTTGTCACATGAAAAGATAGAATAAAATATTTACAAAAATTAGAGGGGTGTACTCACTTTTGTGAGATACTGTAACTATGAGGGTGCTACGTATGGGTGCTGGCATCACTGTAGGAAGGCACTACCTAAAAGGGGCCTTGCACCTATGACACTGTCTGCTGTAACCAGACACTATTCTGGTACAGAGCCACCTAATGGCATAATGGCTAACTACACCTGCCTACATGTACACTGGGACTAGTGCTGCTTCAGGTATTGTGTGGGACTTAGAACTGTCTTCTACACACAGAATGGAATTGTCGCTGAGGTCAGAACTGGTGAGTGGCTCCCCTAGACCTCTATTGTTTGAATTTTTTAACTCTGCCCGCCATTTGTTATTCCCACCTCCACCATCCTGGTTCCCCCATGCCCTAACTATTGTGTGCAGAAACATCCCCAAAAAAGCACCTTGCATGTCAGGTCCTGTGTGCTCAGCCTGCAAATGCTCTCTTCCTGCACTCCTAGTTCATTACAGATATGTTCAGGTTCTATTTGCTCTCACTGCCTGTTAGGAACTGCTATGATAACCCTCGGCTATCATCTCTCGGTCAGTCTGTCTTGAGCTTGGGCGCCCAAGGAGAGCCCGTCTTCACCCAAGCCCCAATGATCACAAGCGAACAGAAAGCATGGTGAAAACAGACTCTAATTTTATTGGCATGGTGGGCGGTTTTATACACTTTTTAGACAAAGAAATACATAATTCATACAAGGGAGGGGATATGTAATTACGTGTCTTATAGGAAAAAAGAATAGTTGTCTTGTATAGCAGTTATCAATATTTTCTAAAAACAGGTGTCCTTTGTTACAAGATACAAAGGGTACACTAACTGCAGAATCATACGCTTTCTCATGTAGAGACTTTATTAGCAACTTTTTATCTGGACAAAATGTTCTCTCCCCAAGGTCCATTCCTTCACACACCAACCAGAGAAAGGAATGTGGCTTGTAGAGGAACAAAACCCTGCCGAGATGAACAGAAAACTTTGTCAGCATAAACTTCTTAAAGTAATATTTACACAAACAAGATGGAGTAACTAAGGATAATAGGTTTTCTACCATCTACACTGCCGATAAAACTGTTGTGGCAAGCAATGATAGTTAGGGCTTAGTGAATAAAACCTATGGCCTATTATAAATTGGTATCACTGTAAAATGAAATTCTCAGGAGGAAACGGAATCCTAGAATGTGAACTTCCAAAGATAACTTATTCATTATAAAGTGAGGAAATGTAACATATTTAACAAAAATCAATAGAATCTCTCTTATAAATAATTATTCTGTAAAAAGACATTTCCAGTGAGCTGCGATCAATATCTGTGTGAACTCTCATACATGAGATGAAGAGCTGGGGTTATAAATGGGAAGATGCAGCATTTAAAGTGATTGATGTCCCATTGCGTTCCAGTAATTCCTGGTGTTCGTCCATTCCCAGGTCACTGGGCTGAGGGAGAGACTTGACTACTGATGAGGTCATCATTGCTCAGGGGGAATTCAGGGCCACTCTAGACAGAATAAATACAGAGAGAGAGGGGGGAGAGAGAGAGAAAGGGGTGGGCAGAGAGAGGGGAGAGGCGGGGGCAGGGACAGAGAGAGGGGGCAGGTAGTGAGAGGGGGGCAGGGAGAGAGAGGGGGGACAGGGGGAGAGAGAGAAGTGGGACAGGGAGAGAGAGAGAGGGGGGACAGGGAGAGAGAGAGAGGGGGGACAGGGGGAAAGAGAGGGAGGGGGCAGGGAGAGAGAGGGGGGCAGGGAGAGAGAGGGGCAGGGAGAGAGAGAGAGGGGGGAGACAGGGAGAGAGAGAGGAAGCAGGGAGAGAGAAGGGGAGCAGGGAGAGGGGGGCAGGGCAGGCCCTGTTTGCCCCTGTTCAGAATATTTCACCTCACCTTCTTTCTTCAATCCAAACCCAAACACTTTAGTATCAATTAATTTTAAGGGGGAATGCTGATGACTCTTGTGTAAAGGGGAACTCTGATGTAAGGGGGTTTCTGCTCACCAAAGCTCCCACTTTCTTTAGAGTTCCTAGCATTTCCCCTTAAATCAGGGTTCAAGCCCCCCTTACATCAGAGTGCACAGGGCACCCCTTATATCTGAGTCCCCCTTATCTTAGTGTAGAGGAGATAGGAGAGAGAAAGGAGGAAGGGGGAGACTTCAGACATTGGATGGTGAGCTCAAGGAGGAGGGAGGCTCAGGCATTGACAACTTTCATCCACAATGTATCTGCTGGCTGCTGAGCGTCATATTTCCAGCCCATGTGTCCCTTTCCCAATCACAGAACACCAAGGTTTGGGTGGACAACGTGGGTGGGCAGACAGAGGGGTAAGGGCAGAAGGAGCAGGAGGAAATCAAACCCTCTCTCCTTTCTTGTCCACGTATGGGGGTGGGGGATTGTGCACATAGCTGTGTACTTGGTGGAGGTACTCAGTTACTTGGGGAATCACAGTCCATTCTCAATAATGTGTCCGGGTTTCAGGAGGTCTGAAACTCGGACACATGATTCCAAACCTGAACTGTCTGGGTGAATCCCGGACAGGTGGCAACCCTAAGCCATGTTCTCCCTTTGGAGTGACTGGAAGTTGTGGTTCACCTGATCACCCTGCCCTTAAATCACCTTTATCCACACACTCAAAGTCACTAAACAGGCCAGAGTTTTGTTTTTTTCGTTTTATTAGGGGTTAAACTTGGATAGGGTAGGCATGATGATGAGATGCCCAAGAATCTTTACAACTTAATCGGGACCTCTATACACTTCAACGTATATACACGTCCATCTTCCTCCAGCACTGACACTTGCTGAATTTCACTTGCCACCTCCTTCTCACCCCTGCATTGTCCTTAAGTTTCCGGCCTAGAGGGATATTTACTAGGCCTGCACATAGCTAGCATAAATTGAGACCAGCCATAGTTTTAGCTCACTCTCCGGACCACCCATGACAGGTAGGGGTTGCTAATCCATTGTGTACCAAATTGTTGTACTACCTAGAAGTTGGATGGACCACTGCTCCCAGCTTATCCTTTCCCAGGCCCCACCAGCTCTTCCAACTGTACCGGCCTGTCTCCCTGCCACAGCAACATGTGAGTTCCCCTTTGTATCTTGGATCCTTCTCAGATTGTCTCTTTCACTCCAATCTGCCCCAGTTTGCCTCAACAGTTCACCGGGGATATGTTGCTTACCGACTCTTGAAGTCTCTCCCGGAAGATCTCTCCTGGATAGTCAAAAAATAATAAATAAATAAATAATTGGAACCTTGGTTCCAGGACTTTTAAGGTGCCAGAAAACCACAAAGAAGAATACAGTTCATATAAAATTCATAGGCTTTATTTATACAAAGTTAAAAAATGGATAAAAGAAATATCTCCATTGATAGAACATTAATATCATACAACTACTCAGCTATCCATGCTCTTCATGTAGGTACTATGAATGAGAAAAACACAATATATAAATATCAATCTAGTATACAATAAATTATTGTTAATACAAGCATCTATTTCACAAGCAACACAAGTGGAACAACAGTCACAATGCCAGCAGACTGGACCTACCCGTTTTCTAGAGGTTTGTTGAATACAGAGGATACAGATGAATAATATGCTTCGTGCATATACCAGACCCAAAGCAGCTAAATAAGACCATAGAATGAGAGATAAAGAGTAACCTAAAGAGGTTACATATATACACATATATCAATGAATCAGCTCACTAAATAAATTATATCATTGAGGTGTATAATTTGGTACTGGACCATTTTGCTTATCATTACCTGTTGTTAATTCGAGTAGGGCCAATTCAAGTTGCCCCAATTATGTGTAAAAGGGGGGACCCATCTAGTCTCCTGAAAAGGATAGGGACGGGAACTCACACAGAAAAAGTGGGGATGATCCCCTGGCGTCTTGAAGCCTGCCAAAAAGTAGCATATGTGCCTCAATCCAGATTAAGGGGAGTCAGATGAATCTTATGCTCCGGGTGTCCCATACAATCTAAAATAAGGAGAGGTATGTCTAGTATGTAATATCATATTGTATGTCCTGAATTTAGCAGTTATCAAAAAAAAAAAAAGGGGGGGGCGCCCTTACCCCAGGGCAAAGTGGAGGGGACAGTACAACTCTCTCCCAGTGCAGAAATAAGAGCCAGATCACTGTGCCCATCCAAGGCTGTTTGGGAGAACATGACGGTCCACATCTCCTGTGTTCCCTGGAGGCAGCTTGTAGGAGGGTGAGAGTGGGTGCTGCTTACCTTATCAAAGTCAATAGACAGTTCGGCCATAAAGAGGGAGAGCCGGGACCGAATACCTCTCTCGATGTTCCTCTTACAGAGAGTAGTGGCGTGTAACGCCATTTTATCTCCCTTCCGCCTCGCTGGCGTCTGACGTCACCGGCGAGACAGGCACAATCTCTTGGGGTCAAGTGCGCATGCTCCCCGGTCAAGCGTCGGAAGTGACGCAGCACAGGAACTGCTGAGCCCAAATTCACCATCTTGGAAATCCCCTGGCTGATCAGAACAGGACAAAGCCTAGAATAGGCTTGTCTGTTGATCAGACCAGGTCAGAATCAGGCCAATTGAAGGGAAGAGAAGCCATAAGGTCCCATCCTCTCAACATGATGGTAAAGGACCATCCTACTGGTGGAACCGTGCTATTGGCCCACTTAGGGCTCCCAAGCCAACACTGATTGACCCACAGCACCTTAAAAGTCCTGGAACTGAGGTTCCACTTATTTATTTATTTCTTTTTTTGGTTATTCTAATTGGATGTTGTGTCATCACTCACCCCTCTAAACATACTCTCCCGGATAGTGTTCTCCTGTTGTCCTTTCCGCTCACCCTTGTGCCTGCCACCAGAATCTCATGCCTTTCGGCTGCACCCAAGCTCTCCAGGCCCAGGGTCACACCCCCCCCCCCCCCCCCAGACTGGGAGCTTCCTTGAGCATGACAACCTCTACACTACTCCATCTTCAGCTTTTCCACCCGAACTTCTCCTCCCTCCCAGGGCTGACCCAGGCTATTTAAGAAGGCCTACCCCCTGCCAATCCAGATTGGGGATTGGTCAGAGCTTCCCAAAAAGCCCAGATAACTCCACCTCTGGATTTACTTCTTCTTTCTAGCATTTTCTAGACTTCAGAGGGAGGAACTTTCCCAGAAGTGTCACTACCCACAGTCAACACACCTCCCTGGGCCACTCCCCCGCCCAGAATAATAACAATCAGGCCATCTGGATCCCACTGGATCTAGAAGCTTGGAGAAGCTTCTGGAAGTTAGTGGGTGGAGGCCAGGAGGTCCTGGTCTGCATACTTAAGGGAATCTGACCAATCCCCAGGAAAAGGGCCTGGCAGGGTAGCTGGGTCAACCCTTAAATATGATGGAGCCTGACCAGAAGGGGAGCCAGGTGGAAGATGGAGTGCTAAGGTTGTTGTTGTGGGGCCTGGGAGGGAACTTCCGGGGCTAGGGGGCTCTATCTGCAGGCTGGGAGCTAAGGAAAGGAAGGAAAGGAAGCCTATGAGAGGAGTCTACATTACCTTTGAACATCTGGGCTGGCATGGGAAGATCCGATCAGTTGGAGGCCTGAAGAGGAGTCTTGCCCAGTGCAGCAGGGAGCAACGGACAGTGTGAGTACCTCGGGGCATACAAAGGGAAAGCCTACCAGATGTAGCATACTTTCCAAGGACAGCATTGTGCTAAATCCTGATCCCTTGTCCTGGGGAGATCTTCAGAGCAGCCAGGTGAGGTGGTAGTCAAGCAACCAAGTGGGCTGGTAGTATCTGCAAGCATCAACTGGGTGAAGTTCTACAGAGGAAACAAGATACTTCTGCATACAGTTTGCAGCTTTGTGCAAATTCTTTAAAGGGGCTGAGAGGTCGTGGTCCATAAAGGATCTTTTTACTGAACCATAGAGACCATGGGGTTGATTTACTAAAGGCAATAGACTGTGCACTTTGCAAAGTGCAATTGCACTCTGCAAGTGCAGTTGCTCCAGAGCTTAGTAAATGAGGTAAAGCTTCACTTTGCAAAGAATACCCAATTGCGTGCAAGGAAAAAAAACAGCATTCAGCATTCTCACAAGATTGCAACTGCACTTTGCAAAGAGCACAGTCTATTTGACATTAGTACATCAACCCTTAAGTGTTTATTCTGGAGAAAGTACAGTCCAGGACAGTGGTGGCTAGTGAAATTTTAGGATGGGGGGGGCGTCAGACACCACACTACCTTTTTGACCCTTCCCACTTATCATAAGCCCCACCCCCTATAGATTCCACCCATTATGTCAGGAGTTTACTGCCCAGCATCACTAGATAGGGTATATAGCAGGGATATGCAATTAGCGGACCTCCAGCTGTTGGAAAAGTCCCATCATGCCTCTGCCTCTGGGTCTTGCTATGCATCATGGGACCTGTAGTTCTGCAACAGCTGGAGGTCGGCTAATTGCATATCCCTGGTATATAGCATCACCTGATAGGAGTATACACAACATCACCAGATAGGGGTATATACAGCATCACCAGAGGAGTATATAGCCTCACCAGAGGAGTATATTACATCAGCAGAGGAATATATAGCATCACCAGAGGAGTAAATACAGCATCGCCAGAGGAGTAAATACAGCATCGCCGGAGGGGTAAATACAGCATCACCAGAGGGGTATATAGTATCAGCAGAGTGGTACATAATATCACCAGAGCGGTACATAGTATCACCAGAGGAGTATATAGTATCACCAGAGGGGTTTATAGCATCACCAGAGGAGTATATAGCATCACCAGAGGGGTATATAGCATCACCAAAGGAGTATATACAGCATCACCAGAGGAGTATATACAGCATCACCAGAAGAGTATATAACATCACCAGAGGAGTATATAGCATCACCAGACGAGTATATCATATCACCAGAGGAGTATATACAGCATCACCAGATGAGCATATAGTATCACCAGAGGGGCATATAGTATCTCCAGAGGAGTATATAGCATCACCAGAGCAGCATATAGTATCACCAGAGGAGTATATAACATCACCGGAGTATATAGCATCACCAGAAGAGTATATCATATCACCAGAGGAGTATATACAGCATCACCAGAGGAGTATATAGCATCACCAGAGGAGTATACAGCATTACCAGAGGAGTATATAGCATTACCAGAGGAGAATATAGCATCACCAGAGAAGTATATACACAGCATCATTAGAGGAGTATATAGCATCACCAGAGGAGTATATACAGCATCCCCAGAGGGGTATATTGCATCACCAGAGGAGTATATAGTATCATCAGAAGGGTACATAGCATCACCATGGGAGTATATACAGCATTACCAGAGGAGTATATAGCATGACCAGAGGAGTATATACCTTCACCAGAGGAGTATATAGTATCACCAGAGGGGTATATACAGCATCACCAGAGGGGTATATAGCATCACCAGAGGAATATATAGTATCACCAGAAGGGTATATAGCATCACCATAGGAGTATATACAGCATCACCAGAGGCATATATAGCATCAACAGAGGAGTATATAGGATCACCAGAGGAGTATATAGTATCACCAGAGGGGTATATAGTATCCCCCGAGGAGTATATAGCATCACCAGAGGAGTATATAGCATTATCAGAGGAGTATATAGCATCACCAGAGGAGTATATACTGCATCCCCAGAGGAGTATATAGCATCACCAGAGGAGTGTATACAGCATCACCAGAGGGGTATATAGCATCACCAGAGACCAGAGGAGTATATAGTATCATCAGAGGGGTGTATAGCATCACCAGAGGAGTATATTGCATCACCAGAGGAGTATATACAGCATCACCAGAGGAGTATATAGCATCACCAGAGGGGTATATACAGCATCACCAGAGGGGTATATAGCATCACCAGAGGAATATATAGTATCAACAGAAGGGTATATAGCATCACCATAGGAGTATATACAGCATCACCAGAGGCATATATAGCATCAACAGAGGAGTATATAGCATCACCAGGGGAGTATATAGTATCACCAGAGGGGTATATAGTATCACCCGAGGAGTATATAGCATCACCAGAGGAGTATATAGCATTATCAGAGGAGTATATAGCATCACCAGAGGAGTATATACTGCATCCCCAGAGGAGTATATAGCATCACCAGAGGAGTGTATACAGCATCACCAGAGGGGTATATAGCATCACCAGAGACCAGAGGAGTATATAGTATCATCAGAGGGGTGTATAGCATCACCAAAGGAGTATATTGCATCACCAGAGGAGTATATACAGCATCACCAGAGGAGTATATAGCATCACCAGAGGAGTATACAGCATTACCAGAGAAGTATATAGCATCACCAGAGGAGTATATAGCATCATCAGAGGAGTATATAGAATCACCAGAGGAGTATATAGAATTACCAGAGGAGTATATAGCATCACCAGAGGAGTATATAACATCACCAGAGGAGTATATAGCATCACCAGAGGATTATATAACATCACCAGAGGAGTATATAGCATCACCAGAGGAGTATATAGCATCACCAGAGAGGTATATAGCATCACCAGAGGAGTATATAGCATCAACACAGAAGTATATAGCATCACCAGAGGAGTATGCAGTATCACCAGATGAGTATATAGCATCACCAGAGGAGTATATAGCATCGCCAGGGAAGTATATACAGCATCACCAGAGGAGTATACAGCATTACCAGAGGAGTATATACAGCATTACTAGAGGAGTATATAGCATCACCAGAGGAGTATATACAGCATCACCAGAGGGGTATATAGTATCACCAGAGGGGTATATACTATCACCAGAGGGGTACCTAGCATCCATCTACCCCACCCCCCACCACAGGGCTCAGGGCACTGACAGTACCCCCCCCCAGTGCAGTCGGAACATCAAAGTCCCGTACTTACCCCATCTAGGTGCAGGCAGCAGGCAGGCAGCAGTGTCCATGTAGTGGGGAGCAGCTTGGCTTCGGCCGTGCATCCCCCTCCTTCTCCAAGAAAGGCATCCAATAGGATCGCCTGTCTTCTCTGCCAATCGGGAAACCGGTAACATACCCGCGGTTCCTGATTGGCGGAGAAGGCGGTTCAGTGTTAGAAAGGCAAATATTCTTTAGTCTTTCTAAGGGCTCGCGGTGCCACGCTCTGCACCACAAGCCACTCTATTTTGAAGCCTATTAGAGCCTACGGCTCTAATGAGATGCTTCAAAGAAACCCCCCACCACAGTAATTCACGTGGCTGACGTCCTGAAAGGGGCCGTCCGCATGAATAGGGGCGGTTTGCGGTGGCCATGGATAGATTCATGCTATGTATGAATCTATCCATAGCATATATGGAGGTGGCGAGGACAGAGGGGGTGGCGTCCTTAATGGGCGAGCCGCTCCTGGTCCAGGATCTTCATTTTTGAACATAGAGAAGGAAGTTGTCCTCACCTGATGTTTCTTCAAGTCCGGTTGGGCATCCCAAATAACCTTTACCCTATCCAAGTTGTTTCCCCCAATAAAACAACAAAAACAAGCCCATGTACTGATTTCTTGTGTCTGGAACCACTAACTAGCGGCTCCTGCTGGGGTAGTGCTACAGGAGTTCCGAATTTTAACTGCTCTAACAGTAAAGAACCCTTTCTGCAATTTAAGGTTAAACCTCCTTTTGTCTAACCTCAAGTTGTGGTCGCAAGTCCTCTTCAGGGATCTTAAAGTAAACAGTTTATTATAGCTGCTAGAGTCACCGTTGATATATTTGTAGGTTGTAACCATATACTGCAGATGGGGTAATTAATTATCAGCAATGATGAGCCAATTAGAGTTAGGGACAGAATGGTATACAGAGCTAACACATTCAGTCCCGCATTCCATCACAGCCGTTAACATTGCTATGATATCTGACTGGTTACATTATACAATGCTGTGCCCCTTGACCTGTCATCAACTCAATTAGAACAGTTTACAAAGTGAAACCTTTTCATTAGCTTCAGCCTCAGAATGGAGTAAGTGAGCAACTGATGCATTCACATTTGACAACAGTATACCGTGCTACACTTTTTCACTATTTACAAACCCAATAATCATACAAACAATACTGGACTATTTGACCTATTACCGCTATCTTAATTACATCTGTATATAATGCTGCATGACCCACTACAGTCTCATTTGCTCTGCGGTATTCACAAAGCTACCTAATTGCATTAGTCATTTGTTACAATGGTAGACTATTTGAAAAGCTAATCTTGTGTAGATGCTCTGACAAGCAAGAACAAGTCCAAATAGCAGGGGTGGCCTGTCCATTAAGAGCGCATGGGCGTCACCCCCCCATCCATGCACCCGACCCCTTGCAGGACACTGATTGCTTGAATTCTAGGGGGGGGGGGGGGCGTTGCTTTGAAGCACCTGATTAGGCAAAAATTGGATGTGGCTTAAATAGTGAACACGGCTTAAAGGGGCTTGTCTCAGATGGGGTGCGGTTCGAGTCTGAGATGAATGAGGGATGGAGGAAAAAAGAAAGAAATAGAGAGGGAAGGAGAGAGAAGGAAAGAAGTCGGGATGGAGGGACAGCAGGCCCAGATCCTACACCACAATAGCAATATGTGTATTCCAGAAAGTTTAACAATCAGTAGATAAAGATACTCCAATCACCTGGTGTTAGCGCTTCAATCATCCCGGCACCATGGTTGTTACATCTGGTGTCCACCAGCGGGGTGCCTCCTTACATCTGGTGTCCCCCAGCAGGATGCCTTCTTACATCTGGTATCCCCCAGCGGGATGCCTCCTTACATCTGGTATCCCCCAGCGGGATGCCTCCTTACATCTGGTATCCCCCAGCGGGGTGCCTCCTTACATCTGGTGTCCCCCAGCAGACTGCCTCCTTACATCTGGTATCCCCCAGCGGGGGCCTCCTTACATCTGGTGTCCCCCAGCAGGATACCTCCTTACATCTGGTGTCCCCCAGCAGGATGCTTTCTATTATCTGGTATCCCCCAGCGGGATGCCTCCTTACATCTGGTATCCCCCAGCGGGATGCCTCCTTACATCTGGTATCCCCCAGCGGGGTGCCTCCTTACATCTGGTGTCCCCCAGCAGACTGCCTCCTTACATCTGGTATCCCCCGGCGGGGGCCTCCTTACATCTGGTGTCCCCCAGCAGACTGCCTCCTTACATCTGGTGTCCCCCAGCAGGATGCTTCCTTACATCTGGTATCCCCCAGAGGGGTGCATCCCTACATCTGGTGTCCCCCAGCGGGGTGCCTCCTTACATCTGCTGTCCCCCAGCAGGATGCTTCCTTACATCTGGTGTCCCCCAGCGAGGTGCCTCCTTACATCTGGTGTCCCCCAGCAGGATGCTTCCTTACATCTGGTGTCCCCCAGCGAGGTGCCTCCTTACATCTGGTATCCCCCAGTGGGGTGCCTCCTTACATCTGGTGTCCTCCAGCGGGGTGCCTCCTTACATCTGGTGTCCTCCAGCGGGGTGCCTCCTTACATCTGGTGTCCTCCAGCGGGATGCCTCCTTACATCTGGTGTCTTCCAGCGGGGTGCCTCCTTACATCTGGTGTCCTCCAGCGGGGGCCTCCTTACATCTGGTATCCCCCAGCGGGATGCCTCCTTACATCTGGTATCCCCCAGCGGGGTGCCTCCTTACATCTGGTGTCCCCCAGCAGACTGCCTCCTTACATCTGGTATCCCCCGGCGGGGGCCTCCTTACATCTGGTGTCCCCCAGCAGACTGCCTCCTTACATCTGGTGTCCCCCAGCAGGATGCTTCCTTACATCTGGTATCCCCCAGAGGGGTGCATCCCTACATCTGGTGTCCCCCAGCGGGGTGCCTCCTTACATCTGCTGTCCCCCAGCAGGATGCTTCCTTACATCTGGTGTCCCCCAGCGAGGTGCCTCCTTACATCTGGTGTCCCCCAGCAGGATGCTTCCTTACATCTGGTGTCCCCCAGCGAGGTGCCTCCTTACATCTGGTATCCCCCAGTGGGGTGCCTCCTTACATCTGGTGTCCTCCAGCGGGGTGCCTCCTTACATCTGGTGTCCTCCAGCGGGGTGCCTCCTTACATCTGGTGTCCTCCAGCGGGATGCCTCCTTACATCTGGTGTCCTCCAGTGGGATGCCTCCTTACATCTGGTGTCCCCCTGGTGTCTATTTTTTTAAAGTAATTGTTGATGTTTGGTGCAGTTCTCAAAAGACTTGTGCATACCTCCCAACGTTTTGAGATGGAGCGAGGGACACCAATTAGCAAGCGAATGTCGGCATAGGACACACCCCCTGCCACGGTCCCTTAAAGGAGAATTATACAAAAAAAGGGATTGGTTAAATCCACAAGTGCTTTTTTTTTACCACTACTATTCCTTTATATCGGCTTTTGAAATGTACAAATGCAGCAATTTAGAAATTGGATGACAGGTTTAGCACTGGGAAACACTTTTTGAAAGATAAAAGGTGCATTTTATATACAACTATTTAGATCAGAACAAAATGAGGGACAAATGAGGGGGAAAGAGGGACATTGTCCCAAATCAGGGACAGTCCCTCAAAATCTGGGACAGTTGGGTGCTATGCTCATGGGCAACGTTTTTAGTTGAAAGGTCTCACATTTAGGGACTGAACTGCATCGTCATTCATGGTACCAATGACTCATTTCCTATGCACTTTGTTATGCACCTGTCTCCTTGCTTCCTTGGGCCTGACCTCTTGCTGCTAATGTCCCTAATTGCTCTGCTGCTTTTTTGAAAATCGGCTTGTAAATTCAGCTTGTTCCAGTCTCTCTGTCCCTGCCCTGGCTTGTCCACTGACCACATTCCTGACACCATGGTGCACACCTGCACCTCTCGGGTAGGGTTGCCACATCATCCCTTTAATCCAGGACACATATGAATTACACAGGTTGTTCTGAGGCTAATTTAATGCAGATAAAGGTACCAAGTGAGTTTAATTACCACCTTAATCAGCCACAGAACCTGTGTAATTAGTATGTGTCCTGGATTAAAGGGATGATGT
>BLSH010290769.1:384058-401215 GCA_018402905.1 Glandirana rugosa | reverse complement strand
CTGGTGTCTTCCAGCGGGGTGCCTCCTTACATCTGGTGTCCTCCAGCGGGGGCCTCCTTACATCTGGTGTCCTCCAGCGGGATGCCTCCTTACATCTGGTGTCCTCCAGTGGGGTGCCTCCTTACATCTGGTGTCCCCCTGGTGTCTATCTATTTTTTTTAGCAATTGTTGATGTTTGGTGCAGTTCTCAAAAGACTCATGCATACCTCCCAACTTTTTGAGATGGAGCGAGGGACGCCTATTAGCAAGCGAATGTCGGCATAGGACACACCCCCTGCCACGCTCCCTTAAAGGAGAATTATACAAAAAAAGGGATTGGTTAAATCCACAAGTGCTTTTTTTACCACTACTATTCCTTTATATCGGCTTTTGAAATGTACAAATGCAGCAATTTAGAAATTGGATGACAGCGGGGTGCCTCCTTACATCTTGTGTCCTCCAGCGGGATGCCTCCTTACATCTGGTGTCTTCCAGCGGGGTGCCTCCTTACATCTGGTGTCCTCCAGCGGGGGCCTCCTTACATCTGGTGTCCCCCAGCGGGATGCCTCCTTACATCTGGTGTCCTCCAGCGGGATGCCTCCTTACATCTGGTGTCCCCCAGCGGGATGCCTCCTTACATCTGGTGTCCTCCAGCGGGGTGCCTCCTTACATCTTGTGTCCTCCAGCGGGGTGCCTCCTTACATCTGGTGTCCTCCAGCGGGATGCCTCCTTACATCTGGTGTCTTCCAGCGGGGTGCCTCCTTACATCTGGTGTCCTCCAGCGGGGGCCTCCTTACATCTGGTGTCCTCCAGCGGGATGCCTCCTTACATCTGGTGTCCTCCAGTGGGGTGCCTCCTTACATCTGGTGTCCTCCAGCGGGGTGCCTCCTTACATCTGGTGTCCTCCAGCGGGGTGCCTCCTTACATCTGGTGTCCTCCAGCGGGATGCCTCCTTACATCTGGTGTCTTCCAGCGGGGTGCCTCCTTACATCTGGTGTCCTCCAGCGGGATGCCTCCTTACATCTGGTGTCCTCCAGTGGGGTGCCTCCTTACATCTGGTGTCCCCCTGGTGTCTATCTATTTTTTTTAGCAATTGTTGATGTTTGGTGCAGTTCTCAAAAGACTCATGCATACCTCCCAACTTTTTGAGATGGAGCGAGGGACACCTATTAGCAAGCGAATGTCGGCATAGGACACACCCCCTGCCACGCTCCCTTAAAGGAGAATTATACAAAAAAAGGGATTGGTTAAATCCACAAGTGCTTTTTTTACCACTACTATTCCTTTATATCGGCTTTTGAAATGTACAAATGCAGCAATTTAGAAATTGGATGACAGGTATAGCACTGGGAAACACTTTTTGAAAGATAAAAAGTGCATTTTATATACAACTATTTAGATCAGAACAAAATGAGGGACAAATGAAGGGGAAAGAGGGACAGAGGGACGTTGTTCCAAATCAGGGACAGTCCCTGTAAATCCGGGACAGTTGGGTGCTATGCTCATGGGCAACGTTTTTAGTTGAAAGGTCTCACATTTAGGGACTGAACTGCATCGTCATTCATGGTACCAATGACTCATTTCCTATGCACTTTGTTATGCACCTGTCTCCTTGCTTCCTTGGGCCTGACCTCTTGCTGCTAATGTCCCTAACTGCTCTGCTGCTTTTATGAAAATCGGCTTGTAAATTCAGCTTGTTCCAGTCTCTCTGTCCCTGCCCTGGCTTGTCCACTGACCACATTCCTGACACCATGGTGCACACCTGCACCTCTCGGGTAGGGTTGCCACATCATCCCTTTAATCCAGGACACATATGAATTGCACAGGTTGTTCTGAGGCTAATTTAATGCAGATAAAGGTACCAAGTGAGTTTAATTACCACCTTAATCAGCCACAGAACCTGCGTAATTAGTATGAGTCCTGGATTAAAGGGATGATGTGGCAACCCTACTCTCGGGAGGGTGGGGCTCTGAGCTCTATCAATGGCTCTCACATGAAACCAGCACACACCTGTGCCATTAGTGTGCTTGCTGCCTACAAAATCTGGCTTAAGGCCCCTTTCACACTTGTGCGATGTGTCACAGGTTATACCCCATGATTTCCAGTGAGTACTATTCATATCTGTGCGACTTCAAAGTAGTCCCTGTACTACTTTGATGCAAGTTGAGGTCCATATACCTCAATTTTACACAGGCATTCCCTGAAATTGCGGCAGAATCGTGGTCGCAAAATTGCGGTAACTTTCAAGTCGTGGCAGTGTGAAAGGGGCCTCAACCACCATTTTACAGAGTAGCACTGGATCACATTGGAGTTTATTTTTGAATGGCCGAATACAGCCATTCCCTTGTAGTGGTGGTATGTGGCTCCCTGGGCGCCAGAAGGTACCAGGAACAGGAGCTGCTAAGCATCTGTGTACATGAGGCCTAATAAGTTTGTATCTGGAGCAAATGCGATGTTATAGTGGGTGCCCACCAAGGTACGTTATTTTTTTATCCAAAGCTGATGTCTCTGCAGGTTTATTGTGAACACAGCTCAGCTGACATGGATAACCAGTAAGGGTGGGCTTGGCCGGGAAGTGAACCCTGCACTGCGCCAATCACAGACAGTGAGACATTTTCCCGATGCGCAGCAGCAGCGTTCGGAGAATGTCTCATTGCCTCTTATTAGCGCAGTGCAGGGTTCACTTCCCAGCGGGCTCGGGCACGTGCACTTGCGAACACGCCCGAGCCCACCCTTAATAAACAGGTACTCACTGCTCCATTTTTTTAGTTCGAGTCTCAGATATTACAAAATGCAATGCTACAAAACAATACTAGGATTAGACTGTTGTGCTCCAATTAAATACAACTAAAATAGCAATAGATGTTTTTTTCCCTTAGCAGATTAAACATGGCTAATTGTCATTGCTGATTTAGCGAGCCCTAATTGCCAGCGTAATTGATGTGAAATTGGCGATCAAATCCTGTGCATTTAGCTCCCCCACCGAAACACTGACCTTGAATTTAATTGGCATAATTCTTCCGGTACTTTGTTCCCTGCGTATATTGGAAATCTTTGCAATGACAGGGTAATCACAGAAATATGTATTAGGATGGTCGTGTTCTGTTGCTCAGTTATGTCTAGTTATTACAAAAAAGGAAATATAGTTGTAATTAACAGCAGTATTTATGTGGCCATATGATGGGTTTGTTAAAATATTTTATTAGCGTATAATTGCCTGCTCCATGACAAATACCTAGAAGAAACAAAGAATTCCATTGCACTTCCTGTATATGATCCAGTATTTGAATATTCATTGGACAGTTTAGAGCTGGGCAGGCTGTGAAGGCTGTTTGTTCACTCATGGGAAGTGGCTTTCTACTGCTTGATAATTAGGATCCATTTACACCACAACTCAGTGCGTTACATGTTTTCGTGCGTCGACACGCATTGAAGTGTGCAGCCTTGGGAAGCCTATTCAAAATTAATGAGCTGCAATGCACCTCAACATAACAAAAAATAGGTGCTTTCTGCATTTATTTTAGAATGCAGTGTGCGTTGATGTTGTGCAGATCACGTGTTTTGAAGGTGTGTTGGAGTGCCCTTAACAATGAATGGCACCACAGCAAACCACTGCAATTAGATTGCATTACCCAACACAAGTGGTGTGATTGGGCCCTCAAAATGTATATAACCCCAATTCTAGTGTTCAGCTGGTTTGTCTCCATATCGTACAAGTTTTTTTTTTCTAAGCAAAACAGTTTTTTTTTTGCATATCAGTTGCAAAGGTTCTTGGTCTGAGATCTTGAAAAAAACATCACATCCTTTTCAGGCTTACAGGGTTAAACCTAGGGTTGCCACCTCATCCCTTTAAGCCCGAACACACATGAATTACACAGGTTGTTCTGAGGCTAATTTAATGCAGATAAGTCACCAAGTGAGTTTAATTACCACCTTAATTAGCCACAGAACAACCTGTGTAATAAGTATGTGTTCGGGTTTAAAGGGATGAGGTGGCAACTCTAGTTAAACCACTGCCCCCCAATTAGCAGCAGCGCTGTCTGTTATTTCGTTGGCCATTGGGCTGTCTAATAAGACTGTTCATGACTCCTGCAGACCTGATAGGAAGTTCAAGGGTTGCCTAAAAGAGTGCTAACAACAGGCTGACAATGTTGTTGCAGATTTCAAGGCAGTTACTTAGCGTTGTCAGCCTGAAATAGGAAGTGCTCTAACGCGCAGGATGTCCAAGTAAAAAACTTTGCAACAGATTTGCAAAAAAATGGTTTCTTAAAATGTGCACAATGGGGTGTGTAGCCCTGGCTGACTTGCTTGGAGAGAACCTCAAACTCCTTCCTCCAGAGCATGGACCAGACCCCAGATGTACCCTTCTTCAATTTGTAAGGATAGGAGGAAAAGGGGATTTAGGAATAAAGGGGATTGCCCTGGCAACAGTCTATAGATGAAAAAGAAAAAAATTTATGAACACACAACTTTTCTCTAACAACTGCCCCAGATATGACAGCTTCATGGATCCGATAGGACTCTTCAACAACTAAGAGGCCCAACTGGAGCATACAGCAGAAACTTGATATGGTTCAGCAATAAAAGTTTGGATGTGGAATCTGAACCATCTTCCCAGCAGGCCCCCAGATGTTACTGGACCACACCTGACTCTGATGTCTGGCCTTGTTAACAACTTTGTCAGCATGAAAAGATCTTACCAGGCATCAATTTTCTTTGATGGATTGAGACAACTCCCAAAGCTGGGACTTGGATCTATTCCAGAAAGGTTTGGGAATATACAATATCCCAAAAAAGTAAGTACACCCCCTCACATTTTTGTAAATATTTTATTCTATCTTTTCATGTGACAACACTGATGAAATTACACTTTGCTACAATGTAAAGTAGTGAGTGTACAGCTTGTATAACAGTGTAAATTTGCTGTCCCCTCAAAATAACTCAACACACAGCCATTAATGTCTAAACCACTGACAACAAAAGTGAGTGCTCCCCTGAGTGAAAATGTCCAAATTGGGACCAAAGTGTCAATATTTTGTGTGACCACCATTATTTTCCAGCACTGCCTTAAACCTCTTGGGCATGGAGTTCACCAGAGCTTCACAGGTTGCCACTGGAGCCCCCTATACACCTCCATGATGACATCACAGAGCTGGAGGATGTTAGAGACCTTGCGCTCTTCCACCTTCTGCTTGAGGATGCCCCACAGATGCTCAATAGGGTTTAGGTCTGGAGACATGCTTGGCCAGTCCATCACCTTTACCCTCAGCTTCTTTAGCAAAGCAGTTGTCGTCTTGGAGGTGTGTATGGGGTCGTTATCATGTTGGAATACTGCCCTGCGGCCCAGTCTCCGAAGGGAGGGGATGCTCTGCTTCAGTATGTCACATTACATGTTAGCATTCATGATTCCCTCAATGAACTATGGCTCTCCAGTGCTGGCAGCACTCATGCAGCCCCAGACCATGACGTTTCCACCACCATGCTTGACTGTAGGCAAGACACACTTTTTGCCTTTGTACTCCTCACCTGGTTGACACCACACACGCTCGACACCATCTGAACCAAATAAGTTTATCTTGCTCTTATCAGACCACAGGACATGGTTCCAGTAATCCATGTCCTTACTCTGCTTGTCTTCAGCAAACTGTTTGCGGGCTTTCTTGTGCATCATCTTTAGAAGAGGCTTTCTTCTGGGAGAACAGCCATGCAGACCAATTTGATGCAGTGTGCAGTGTATGGTCTGAGCACTGACAGGCTGACCAATGCTGGCTGAACGTCTATTTCCCAAAGACAACCTCTGGATATGATGCTGAGCACATGCACTCAACTTCTTCGGTAGACCATGACGAGGCCTGTTCTGAGTGGAACCTGTCCTGTTAAATCGCTGTATGGTCTTGGCCACCGTGCTGCAGCTCAGTTTCAGGGTTTTGGAAATCTTCTTATAGCCTAGGCCATCTTTATGTAGAGCAACAATTCTTTTTTTCAGATCCTCAGTTCTTTGCCATAAGGTGCCATGTTGAACTTCCAGTGACCAGTATGAGAGAATGAGAGCGATCACACCAAACATTTAACACACCTGCTCCCCATTTACACCTGAGACCTTGTAACACTAACGAGTCACATGACATCGGGGAGGGAAAATGGCTAATTGGGCTCAATTTGGACATTTTCACTTAGGGGTGTACTCACTTTTGTTGCCAGCGGTTTAGACATTAATGGCTGTGTGTTGAGTTATTTTGAGGGGACAGCAAATTTACACTGTTATACAAGCTGTACGCTCACTAATTTACATTGTAGCAAAGTGTCATTTCTTCAGTGTTGTCACATGAAAAGACAGAATAAAATATTTACAAAAATGTGAGGGGTGTATTCACTTTTGTGAGATACTGTACATGAAATCCCATACTGCTTCCTTGCACCAGGAGACTCTTTTAGACTCGATTTCCACCATTACCTTCCTTAGGACATACGGGAAATCATAACCGTAATGTAACGCTACATTCCACTGCACGATTCTCTGAAACCTTGGTAGCTTCTTCCGGTCTCCTCTCCTTGGTGGGACATACAAGGTCTCAGCTATGTTGTCAGTTTGCTATAGGCCTCCCTTTGAGCTTGAGCCTTAGCGTAATTCTGAAGTGGGAATAAATCAGGCCTCCTGTTTGCATAAGCCTTGCAAAACCCAAGGCTTTGCTATTAAGGTCAGAGCACTTGGAGTTCCCTTCCTCTTCTAACTCACAGACTCACTCAGTCTCTTCAATTGACTCAGTCTCCCATCCCTTCTTCAAGGGACCCATAGCGGAACTGGAACCTGGTTGACTGTGTGTATGACGCCTGGGCCCTCCTCACCTGAAGAACTTGAGGATGCTGACCTCACTCTGTTTGGCTCCCCAACTTGGGTCTCCACTTGCAGGTTTCTAATAAAAAAAAAGTGACATGTTGCGGTTCGGCTGTGGAGAGTACGCACTCTGGTGTCGGTCAGTATTTGACTGCACATTGGTCAGCCATACTGGAAGTCCATCACTTCTCTCATCAGCTCCGGCAATAACACCAGCCTCCACCATCTTGCTCCTATCTCCTCTAGGTTCTCTCTCAGCAGCACCCGGAAATGGCATCTCCACCCGCTCTTTGTGATAGGCTGACACTTTGGCAGCAGTTCCTCCTGTTGGGCAGACTCTTCCAGAGCGCTCTTTCCCGCACTGCACATTAACTTCTTCACTGCTGCCACTTAGACACAGTCCAGTATTAACAAGCTCTACTGTAAAGCAAGCAGCATCTATAGTAGCCAACACACTGATGGTAACTTCACTAGTCCCCAAACCGGACTTGGGGCACTCTCTCTCCAGCACTACAAGTTAACTCCTTCACCGCCTCCAACTGGTAATGCTTCTGCACTGGTAACAGTCCCTATTGTAGCAAAGGCATTCTCCCTAATAGCATAGACAATGAAACTACTGTAAAGCAGACATTCTCCATTGTGACACAGTAGTTTTTCAACACACTGATTGCCTTCTCGCAATCCGACATCCCGATTGCCTCTCTGCAATCCACACAGCACCAACAACACTGACAGTCTCTACTGTTACCCAATAGCAACCTCTATGATACTTTAGGGGGAAATCCTGGACCGAGCCCCCACATGTAGTGCTACCCCCGTAGAAGCTGCTGGTATTTTGCCAAGGTCTTCTCCACTTTTTGCCCTGCGGCCAGGCATAATCTAGCTTCACAGCCAGTTGCACACACACATTTGCTCATTGTCTTCAATGATCTGTCTAGGAGTGTTGTTTTTGTAGTTTTCTTTTTTGAGAACTTGGATAGGGAAGGGGGATTGGAGTGGGATACTCCAGAAATAGAACTATTCACAACTGAGGGCATCTAACTGATCTCTTGGTTAAGCTCTGGTGAAGTCCATGCTGAAAGCAGATAGAAGACTTCTCATTAGCAGTAGCAACAAAATATAATTTCAGGATTGAGCAAAGTCCCTTAGTGGCAGCAGTAACTGGACAAAGCTCTTCAGAACACTAGCCAGTGTTCCCTTGTCTGGCCCCTTAGCTGACTCTATAGCACCATAAAGGGATTAAGAGCCAGAGTCTAAACATCCTTTAGGTTGTCGGTACTCACAAAATGTCCAAGGACAGCTGGTTGCCTTCTTCCAACTTCCAGCCGACACTCTATACCTGTGATACCAGACCAGATAGACAGCCCCCTCAGCCCACCTGAGGCTGCATGGCAGCAGGTGCCTGGGAGAGGTATAAATAAAGGAGAGAGGATAGAGCGAAAATAATGGGACTTTTAAGGTGCTGGTAAACCCCCACTGAAAAAACAAACCAAACAAGCATGTAAATAAAACATGAAGTTTATTGATACATGTTAAAACAATGAATTCCTAGCTACACCATGCATGTTTGAGGTGCTAGAGTTCATTGGAACATATAAAAATGAAGACTCTACAATCCCCATTTAACCAAGACCAAAACACATAAACCCATCCATGAACATCAATTGAAGAACCATTTAATAACCACGGTCCTAAATTGTCTGATACAGGGAACAAATTAGATGTAACCGAGGACCAAATGGCTTCATCAGCTCCATGGATGGCATATCATCCTTGCCTTCCCTTTTGCGTTTCACCCATAAGGGCTTCATCAGGGGATAATCACACTCCCTGGGATTGGCTGGCGTGGCATTAATATTTATGCTGTGTTCTGCATAGAGTTCACCCAGAACCGTCTCTGGTTGCCTGGATACAGAGTAGGCCAGAGGCAAAACTAAACAGGAGCTGAGCAGACTACACTAATCAATTGCAGCTTCTCTGTTAAGCAGAGAGCTAAGTAAATTTCCCTAGAAGTTCTCCTGTTAAGCAGGGGAACAAAATTATATTACACTAATCCTACCAATCCTAACACCTACCTACCTAGGGGGGGCGCTACAGAAATGTGAATGTTTTGCAGAACTATACTAACCATGTCTTTTTTTATTTTGCCAGACATAACCTTTAACATGAACATCCCCCTATACATAACCCTAGACCTTAACTTTGTCATAATGACACCGGCACAGGTGACAGCTGTTGATCCATAGAACCTTGACACTGAGGCCACTGATGGATGTGAAGAATCCAATTACAGAGACTTGTGGGTGGGAGTGAGACCTCCATCAGAAACACAATTGTTCCGTTTTCACAAGATGTTCCCACTTACCAGTTTGTCTTCTTAAGATTTCATGGAGTTGATAATGAGTCACATGTTCTGTCTTTCCTAGAAAGAGACATTGTGTGTCTGGGACTGAGATTTCAAAGGAATCCGTGAACAAACAGTATACTTTATAATAGCATTTTGTTCTGGTAGTAGCATTGTGCCATGTTAGCCATTGATAAATGCAGAACATTTGTAGTTTAAAGCAACCCTTAGATGACTCGATTTTTACCACTGTAATGCTGTATTACTCTGGGGAGGTGATCAGGATTTTTTTTTTCACACTATTATTGCTTATAACTGTGAATTTTAGCTTATAAGCAACCATTTTTTTTCTGAATGAAAACTACTCCGTGTTTTCTATTGTGAAGAGCTGTGATTGGCCCTGTCCGTACCATGTGATGACTGTTGAAAATCCTTACTCAGCTTCCAACGAAGAACTTGCATGAACGACATCATTAGAAAAATCTTTCAGGGTTTATTCTTCAAGACATAACATCAGTTCACATGAGACAAACTTACGTAGCAACATATATGATGATGAGATTATGATATGGCTTCAGATGTCAGTCAGGAGGAGGAAGGGTTCTGACAGGTGTTCACGTCACGTGTCCAAGAGTGTAGGCGTCCATTCCTTCATCTCTCTCTTCCTGTCCTTCCTTAGCTTGACATTACAAAGTCACTTCTTTTATACTGTTTGAAACCTTTAGGTCAGCTGTTCCAAAGCAATCTACACTTTACTTATATGGCTTTTGGTCTATAAGGAGACACACATGACCATGTCTCCTCTAGCATTACTTCACATGAGTTTTGAAATAGAATTGCACATACAACATTTTCTCTGTCAGAAGCACATTGAATAACCTTCACAAATATAACTAACATTATTTAATACATTTAATATATTTCAGAGCCCAATATTATTCAAAATAATATTATAAATTCATAATTTCCAACAATGACTGTGACCAATCACAAATAATATACAATGAAAGGCATGTAACAAAGCCTTTTATTGTATACAACTGTCATGTAATCTGCTGTGGTTGGCCATAGCGACCACATTGTACCGTTAGTTGGCTCGTACAGGGATCAGTCATTGGCCGTGTCCGGTGGACACAGTGGGTGACAGATCGCGTCAGAGCGCGGTCCGATTCTGGAAGTATGTCATATGACGTCCTCCCAGAACAACAGTGCTCTTGCCCAGCCGTCATTTTATTTTTTAACCCTCTAATTGATACATTTGCAGAGGAGCTTGTTCTGTTGAAAAACAACAGACTTACAGGATCACCAGGTGAAAATAAAGAAAAGGAAAACCTATAAAAAGAAAATGAATGCAGCCATCACATCTAAAGCCTGCTGGCAGCCTACGTTACAGAGCCAGCTGAGGCTTGGGAAAGATCACAAGTCGCTAAGAGCCTGAGCCAGCAGGTTCCCCACCCCACCCCCCACAGCCATCCAGTGAGCGCTGGAGGGGCACAGCAGACAGAGGGTGACTGACAATCACAACTCTCTGCTCAGAGCAGCGGGAAGAACTGAGCGGTCAGTGGTGTTTGATGGCTCAGTTCTTGGCCTTAGAGACAGCGGGGGGACAGAAGTGGCATCACATCGGTGATGCATCCACCTAGGTATGATTTAAAAAAAACAAAGAACTTCTCTTTTAAACTGCAAGCATTTTGTTCTGCAATTGTGCTATTGTTCCATATAACTAGGCAAGAAATTATGAACTTTTGGTCTCCATTTAAAATGGTATTTTACTAAGGTGTACACCAAACCACAGGTCCTTTACAAGTAGGTGGACCTTCCGTAAAATTATGTCTACAGTTGAATCGAAGATAGAGAACGAGCTGGATACCTTTGTAGATCATGACCCGGGTATTCCTTATGCGTATACCTTATATATTCTAAAATAACGACACAGCACACCAAATGGAGGAATTGGCCGTTAGGCCGTTTTATTGAAAAACCAATTATTTAAACCATAACAGAAATTACACCAAACCAATAAATTTAAGCCGATAGGAATCCCAGGAGGCCCCATAATCCAATCACATCCGTGTTTTAGTACCATCCATTTCCCAGCCGCACTACGCCGGCTCGGGTACCATCCTTTTCAGTTAACCTATGTAACTGACACCACTGAGGACTCCATACCTCTGATGGATCCTTCCCAACTGACCAACTTGAAAACGGCCTCCTGAGACCCCAACCGCCAACTGTACACATCACACTACCACTCTCATATCCAAACAAAGGGAGGGAGGGTGGGAATTTGTTCTGCTCCCGCTCTGCTGAGGCCTAGCCACCGCCCCTGCCTTATAAACCCTGACACACCCCTTATCTCCTCTAACACCCCCTGGCTAGCTGACCCCCCACTGTCTCCGCCCAGGGACCCTGTCATTAAAGCCCTACGCTCATTTTTTTTTTTTTTTTTTGCTTCGGGCTTCTCTTGACCTGGGTATTCCTTATGCGTATACCTTATATATTCTAAAATAATGACACAGCACACCAAATGGAGGAATTGGCCGTTTTATTGAAAAACCAATTATTTAAACCATAACAGAAATTACACCAAACCAATAAATTTAAGCCGATAGGAATCCCAGGAGGCCCCATAATCCAATCACATCCGTGTTTTAGTACCATCCATTTCCCAGCCGCACTACGCCGGCTCGGGTACCATCCTTTTCAGTTAACCTATGTAACTGACACCACTGAGGACTCCATACCTCTGATGGATCCTTCCCAACTGACCAACTTGAAAACGGCCTCCTGAGACCCCAACCGCCACCGCTCACTGCGTAAAACCTTACGCCAGTGAGCCCCTCCACGCACGCAGTGCTCGGTGCACCCCATCTTGGAGCCCCAGGCTCCACAGATCAATGCCCACGGCATTGAGTTGCACCCCGTCCCCCCTCAGATACCGCCAGGTATCCACCTCCAAATCGGTGTGCTGGACCACCAGGCCTCCATTTCTAGCTATAAAACGGCCAACCTCCTTGTTCACCTTCACCCTCGCTTTGTTGACCTTCTCCACTGACCTAGCAAATCGCCAAGATGTGCGAGCCACTATGTCAGACCATACCACCACCGTCCTAGGGAAATCCGTTTGCAGCCGCAAGAAATCAAATTTGATATCTCGGATCAGATGCCGCATGGATCTAACTCCCAGATCATTACCCCCGCATGTAATACTAACACATCCGGGGCCCTATCTAAAGCTGCAAACCTCTTAAACTCCGGCAAAACCCTGCACCACAACAATCCCGGTACCCCGATCCATCTCACTAGAGCACTGTCCCTTGACAAGCCCAATTGCCGGCCGTTCGGACGCACATCAGCCCGCTTGGCCCCCCAGAACACATAAGAGTGCCCAAGCACCCACACCAGAGCCGATTCACCATCTGTAAAAGAAGAACAACAACAAAAAGATAACCACACAACTGAAACCCACCCGAACACCCCATTATTCACATGGTACTAACAAGATGAGGCCTTACATATAGCTTGAAACGGTTTGACTACCATCTACCTATTCGCTTCACCACCGAGTCATCCAACCCCCACCTGGCTGCCTCAGTAGCAGCCCCGATGCGGAAGGAGTCGAATATTCGGACAGAGAAAACCCCTCCGCCACCATACAGCGCCTAAACACCGCAGTGAATTGAAATACCGATAATGGTTTACCATCCGCATGAACCAGTAATGTCCCTCCCGACTTCGGGCGACGGCTCAAATATTCCGTCACAACCGCTACCGGACAGACAGCAGAATCCGGAACCCTGAATAGGCGTACCCACGCCCCTTTACCCATCTGATCCGTCTTGGAACGCCGTATCCTAGCCAGGACCGACGCTCCACTGCATGTCACGTCTTCCACCTGAAGACCACCATGCACTGCAGTATTCTTGCTCACCAGTTCCCGTACCCGAAATGCCCCAAAGAAGGCTAGACAAAAGGCTGCGCGGAACAGCAGCGCCTCATAGGAAGATGAGCAAACCTCCTCCACTCTCGCCCCCAGGCGAAGGAGGACCGCAAAAGTCACAGGCCGCCTGCCATCAGGCTTGCCCCGACCACGTCTATAACCCTTCAGAGCCTGGCGGACCAAAAAACCCTTGGTCCAATCCCTGACTCCTGAGAGCTTACTCCAGAAAGCTATCCCCGCTAGTTTCCTATTCAAAGATGATACTGACACACCCTGTGAGAAATTTTTCCCAAGGAAATACAACATTACCGCTTCTTCCTCAGTGCCGCCCGGGCCCACCCCTGTCTCCCGTAACAACTCAGACCACTCTTGCCAAGCTTTGGCATAGGCCCACCAGGTCCCCTCACTTACTGACCTTCTAATCAGGCCCGCGGCGACTCCAATGCCAGCTGCCAGAGGTCCTCCGGACACGGCGTCCCTTGTTGCTCCGCACCCGGTGCCAACTGCCGAAACCTGTCCAGCTGAAAGCGAGACAATGCATCCGCAACTTCATTAGTGATCCCTGGTAGGTGTACCGCATACGAAAACACATTACCCTGCAAGCAGCGCAACACCAGGTGACGAAGCAATCTCACCACCGGTGGTGACGCCGCAGACAAGTGATTAATGACCTGCCCCACCCCCAGGTTATCACAGTGAAGCCTCACTTTCTTGTCATGAAAAACAGGACCCCACACCTCAATAGCCACCAGGACCGGAAACAGCTCCAAAAGCACCAGGTTCTTACAAAACCCGGCCTCTTTCCATGATTCCGGCCATGGTTCAGCACTCCACTTGCCCCCTAGAAAGGCCCCGTAGCCCCCGGACCCCGCCGCGTCCGTATACAGTTCTAAATCAGCATTGCTAACCGGGCCGTCCTGCCATAGTGACCTCCCGTTAAAGTTCTGCAAAAACATATCCCACACCTGCAAGTCCGCCCTGAGTTCACCATTCAATGTCACAAAGTGACAAGGCGAGGAGACACCGGCCGTGGCCGACGACAGCCTACGGCAGAAAATCCTCCCCATCGGGAGTATCCTACAAGCGAAGTTGAGTTTGCCTAATAAGGACTGCAGTGCCCTCAATCTAATGGAACGTCTACCCAACACCCCTCGTATTTCCTGCCGCAGGGCCACTAGTTTGTCCTCCGGCAGACGGCATTCCATTGCCCCCGTGTCAATCTCTATTCCCAGGAAAGTCATTTGCGAGGAAGGGCCCTCGGTTTTCTCCGCCGCTAGGGGAATCCCAAAACTCTCTGCAACGTGTTGCAATGTTGCCAACAAAACCCCACACAATCTGCTACCCGGCGGGCCAATACACAGAAAGTCATCCAGGTAATGGATGACCGAGCTCACCCCCGCCACTTCCCGAACCACCCATTCCACAAATGAGCTAAAACGTTCGAACAGGGCACAAGAAATCGAACAGCCCATCGGGAGACAACGATCCACGTAAAACAGCTCCCCCCACCTGCAACCTAGCAGGTGGAAGCAGCCCGGATGGACTGGGAGGAGCCTAAACGCGGCCTCGATGTCCGATTTAGCCAAGAGCGAGCCCCGTCCGTACCTGCGTACCCACCTGATCGCCGCATCAAAAGGTGTGTACGACACCGCACACGCCTCCTGATCAATGGCGTCATTGACCGAGCCCCCTTTAGGGAACGATAACTGATGGATAAGGCGAAACTTGCCCGGCTCCTTTTTGGGAACTACTCCCAGAGGGGACACCACCAGGTTCCTAAGTGGAGGATCCCTAAAGGGACCCGCCATTCGACCCAACCTTACCTCCTTCTCCAACTTCTCAGAAACCACCTCGGGGTGAAGGCGGGCAGACCGCAGATTGTCAGCGAATGGGGGAAAAACCGACATAGAGCACGGGATTCTGAAACCTTCCGCAAAACCCACTTCCAAGAACCGAGCCACCGCCCGGTCCGGGTACCTATTTAGGAAGGGGCGCAGCCTGTGAACGTTCACCGGCGTCCTCCCCTTTTCCCGAAGAATCCCCGGTACGACCTTTACTTGTTCTGACACAACGGGAGAGGGGGTGGGCCCCTCCACATCCGGAACATTCGTGTCGAAACCGACAGCTAGCTCCGAACCGGCAACTCCCCTCGTTGAACTGCCAGCACAACCCCTTGCGCTTAACGACCGACATACCTGGGGTACCTGGGCCGCCGGCCCCCCCCTGAAAAAACTGGGAAGTCCCGCCCCGCGTGGGTGTCATCAACCTCATCCATAGACTAATGTCTTTGTGGTCCCATCTCATTGATGGCCGCAGAGCCTTCCGCTGCCGGAACTGTTCATCGTACCTCAACCACGCTAGTCCCCCGTACACCCGGTGCGCCTCGCTAATGGCGTCCAAGTAACAGAAAAGTGGGGAGCAGCACTCCGGCTGTCTCTCCCCAATGACGCTGGCCAAAATGGCAAACGCCTGCAACCAGTTGGCAAAGGTCCGCGGGATAAAACGCGAGCGCCTTCGCTCCTCCTCCTCCCTCCGGGACTCCTCCGCCCGCACCCTGTCTAGGTTGAAGCGCTCTAAAGGGAGCAGGGAGAAAATGTCTACGTATTCGCCCTGCCATATCTTCTCCCTAACCTCCTGTTTCAGATGAGCCCCCAAGGGGCCTTCAAAGCACACATATACCTCACCCCTCGCGGAGTCAGATATATCCGGCCTCGGAGCCTCCGCGCCCTGGGCAGGTGCTGCAGAGGGGACCCCATCCCCGGTGGGACCCCCACCCAGGGAGCCGGCCGCCCCTGCGGCCGGAGTAACCCAGGCGTCCACCGGCGAACCTACCCCACCCTGGGAACCCATACCCAACTCCCTACGCCCGGGTGCTGCCACAGACCCCGCGGACCCCATTGCCGCAGGGTGCGGGATAGGCCCAAGCTGTGACCTCCTATCCATACCCAATAACTGGCATAAATTAAGACAGAATGAAGCAAAGGAAGAATTAGAGGACTCACCAGGCTGTCCAGGAGGAACCCCCACAGCCGCAGCTCTCGTCTCCACCGCCGCCGATCCATCCGCCTCCTCAGAGCTGGATCTCTCTCCCTCAGATCTGGGCGATGTCCCTCCAGGTCGCGTCTGGTCGTCATCCCCTTGGGAGCCAGGCCGTTGCGCGACCACACCCCTCACCGAAGGCCTCCTCCCGCGCACCGACCTCCGCTTCTTCAAGGACTCCGCACGCCTGGGCTCATCTTCCACACCGGCCGCACTGCGCGTGCGCCGGGCCTGGGTGCCAGCCGCTCCTCCCGACTGGCTGGCACCCCGAACTCCACTCCCTCGCCGGGTCGACCCCCCGGCTGGGACCTCGCCGCGTGGGGCGACCGCTGACCGCTCACTCCCACGCCGCCCAGGCGGGGGAGGCGACATGGACACTCCCCTGCTCCGCCTGGCGGAGCTGCGCCTATGACGGGGATTCCTCCCGGGGGACCGGCCCGCAGCAGGCTGTGCGGACTGAGCCGATCCGCCCGGAGGGTCCGCATCCGGGCTCCCATGACGGCGCCTAGCTCCCGGGGAAGCGGCAGGGCTGTACCGCTCAGGCGGCCGGGACCGCCTAGCGCGTGCCGGTAACCGCTCCCCGACTCCCTCTGGATCCACACCGATCGCCGCCATACTGGGGGCCCGCACAGCGGCGATCGCGGATCGCTCGTGTGCCGGGGGGTTGTGTCCCCCCCAGATCGGGGTAAAGAGCCAATAAAATTGGCTCTTTACCCCGTGACCGGCTGTGACGCCCGGGGGTCATACCGCCGCTAGCCACACCTAGGTCTCCCTCAGCCCCTCGCCAATGGCCGTGCGCGATCCGCCAGGGCCGGCGGACTCGCCATGTCGGGACGGCGAAGGGGCCCTCGATCCGCGGCAGTACCCTCGGGCCTACGCCTGGGAGGCCCGCCTAGCCGAGTCAGGCGTGTCGGACGACGCCCGGCCAGGGGGCCCTCCTTAGGGGCAGTATCCGCGTCGAGGCGGTCCGCCTCGTCCCCTCACAGGTACAGCGGAGGGGGCGGACCCGCCGCACCCTCA
>BLSH010290769.1:355428-382483 GCA_018402905.1 Glandirana rugosa | reverse complement strand
AGTGCATCAGGTGTGATCAATTTTCAATGATTTGCACCATAGCTTGTAGACTCTATAACTTTCACACAGACCAAATAATATACACTTATTTGGGTTATTTTTACCAAAGATAGGTAGCAGTATAGGTTTTGGCCAAAATTTATGGACAAAAATTACTTATTTGCAAAATTTTATCACAGAAACTAAAAAAAATTGTTTTTTTTTCAAAATTTTCGCACTTTTTTCAATTATATCGCAAAAAATAAAAAACCCAGAGCTTCTTAAATACCACCAAAAGAAAGCTCTATTTGTGTGAAAAAAATGACACAAATTTTGTTTGGGTGCAGTGTAGCATGAGAGAGTAATTGTCATTCAAAGTGTGAGAGCGCTGAAAGCTGAAAATTGGTCTGGGCAGGAAGGGGGTATAAACGTCCTGTATTCAAGTGGTTAAAGCCCTACGCTCATTTTTTTTTTTTTTTTTTTGCTTCGGGCTTCTCTTTAACCTTTTACCAGCATGCTTTGCCATCTGTAACTGTTCAAACCAGTGCCAGGATCAGAGGGGTAAACAGTCGCTTGGCAGACAGTTCAGTAAACTTACAATCCACTTTATTCATCAGCAAATAGAAAATAACAGACTTTGTCTTCAGATTCAGCTAAAGCAAGACAGGTAAAGCTTCTCTTCAGTACAATACACAATCCAAAATGCATAAATCCCAGTGTAGCGCCCTCTACGATAGGTAGGTGTTTAGTGTAAGGTTTTTGCTAGGCGAGGCAAATTTAGTCAGCCCTGACTTAGTGCAGGCCTGATTGTTTTGATTCTGGGCTGGGAGTGACTCAGGTAGGACTGGGTGATTCACAGATGATGTATTCAGAACCTCCCACTTCTTTCCAGAGGCTTCTGGTGTTTTCCGAAAAGAGAGGTAGGAGGGGAGGTGCCTGAAAGAAGATTAGTCCATCAAGCCAGCTAGTACTTTTCTACACTTTGGAGGCTATTAGCCTCTGCCTGTAATGGGCGGTCCTGTTTCAACTACAGCAGGCCTCACCATGTGCTAGCTAGGCCTAAGGAAACGTGTGGAGGCTTGGTAAATATCCTTCCAGGTCTCATCTGTGAGAAGCAAGTGTTGTGCAGGAGTGAAGAACAAGAAGTGCAACGTGCAGCAAGTGTCAGTGCTGGAGGAAGGAGAAGTGTATATACGGAGGTGTATATAGTGGTCCCATGTACAGAATTGTTAAATTCTAGGGCATCCCATAATCATCCCTACCCCATCCATGTTCCAATCCCCTAATAAATAAACTAAACAAAGTACCAGCCTGTTCTGTGTCTCCGGATGTGCGGAAAAGAGTGACTGAGGGCAGTGTGATCAGGCGAACCACAACAACCAGCCACCCCTAAGGGGGCCATTGGCTACATGTGGGGGCTCATATTCCGGGATTCACTTGTTTCACTAATTCTGCCAGTCGTTACCCCTAGCAACGGAAGTAAACTGAGCCAAGGAAATGTGACTGTTTGCTATTAGCATGGATTGAACCCGGGAAAGGACTTATGTGCTCTGCCCTCTAAACTGTGCTTTAATACAAGTGCCGTTGCCTGTAGTAACCAGCTGGAGCAGTCTCCAATTGCTGCTCCTGCTTTCCCGGTTGCCTCAAACGAGCGCTGGGGTGGTGACTTGTAAATCAGTTCCTGCAATTCAGTGATTTGTAAAACATGTGCTGTCACCCGTGGCAATTAAGGCGGGCAATCGCACCCATGGATTACAAATATATCCAGAGTGCTGAAAAAGCTGGACATCACCCACTGGATTACAAATTTGCCCAGCGCTCTGCAAAAGCTGGGCATCTTGAACTTTGGCTCCAAACTCTTGCTTACAGTAAAGTATGCCTGGAAATGGTTCTGTTGACGGAGGGAGAGACTGTGTTAGAGGAGTGCTTTCCAGCAAAACAATGGCTACTACAATTACTGTTGCTACCAGCAACCACCAACAAGGTTAGCATGTCCATACAAGTCCTGCTAGCGTCACCATGTCTGCAAGTTTCCATTCTTCACACAAGGGTTTATAGCAGCGTGACCTGCAGCAAGCCTGCTTATCAGGACTAATGGCGCCAACCCGTATGGTAACAAGGGGGTGTTGCTATGCCCTGGAAGAGTCCCAGAGCTTGCATCTAGCTCCGGACACCACAAGGCAGCGGAAGATGGCGGAAGGTGGTCGACTTGTACCAATGTTAACCTGATTGCCGGACAAGCCGGAATGGACCCTGGTGGACACTGGGGCCTGATTGGAACCTCACGGGGTACTCGCTCTGGGGGTGATAGAAGGGACGGAGCCACTTTGCTTGTTATGCCAGATGCCTACCGGGGAGATTACCGCCTGGGCACAGTGTGGCCATTGCAGTGAGTCGCTGACCCAGATGGCATCTACACAGCAGGAGCCATCATATTACGCAGTGGACCTGTGCATGGGAATTTGTCGTCTGCAGCCGAAAAAGTCCCGGAAGGCCGAAGCGGGCCTGGGATCATCCCATCAAGGCGGGATAAGTGACTCCCCTGCAAAGACAAAGGACGGAGGAAGAGAGGAGGCTGTCGTGCCCTGTGGCCTGCCTGGGGACCTGCATACTGTGAGTACTGCTATGCGGGAGTCCGGGTGCCTTAAATGCCGACAGAGTCCCACCCTATAGCAATCTCAGTAGGGCAGGAGCTAGATGTGGAGGGGGATGAGCCCCTTGTTGAGCCTAGCGGGGATGCTGAGGAAAGGGCTATAGACTGGGGGTTACCCAGGCTGCTGGCGGAGATTGGCTACATGGAGCACCTGGCGGAGTGGTCATTTCCAAATGAAGGTTCCGATGAAGAGTGGATGACGGGGGGTTCACACACCTTTGATGCCCCTTCAGAGGAGGATGAATCGGGGCCTTTGCAGGACTCAAACAATGCGGCAAGCATCCCCAGTACCAGCAGCCAAACATTCTTAAACAGGCCCTCCGCCACCCAGACCAGGGCAGCAAACTACCGCCAAATGGTGGTCAAGTCTCCTGCCACTCACATTTTGCCAGGGAGAGGCAAGGTCAAGAGTCTGCCTAGGCTCTCCCGGAGTCAGCGGGAGGTACAGCAATGGGTTGCCCTGGAGTGGGGCCTGGATTATCCATACGTTCCATCCCATGTCATGGACATTGTTGAGAGCTAAAGGGAGGAGTGGGAAGATGAGATGACATGGGAGAATCTTTATGTCCCCAAGCATTTGCGGGGACTGGAACGCAGCAGTTTGGAGAGATTCAAAGATCTGAAGAAAGAGTGGAACCTTGGGTGTGCTATTCCGGAAGGACTGTGTAATAGTGATCAAAGCAGGCCAACCCACAAAGAGCTTTTCTGTTTCAATTCGGGAGGACGGGGGAGGCCGGAAGACGTTGCCCGATCCCCATTACTACATTTGAGGGACTTTTGGAGATACAGCCAGGTGTAGATACACTCCAGAGACTGCTGGTGACGTAGTGGAGTGTGTTAATCCACTTGAATTGCAGGACAAACCAGCCTGCCACCCTGTGCCCAGTGGAAGAGATTTGCCCATTGGAAGGACACTGGGGTGAGGCTTGTCCCATTCTTTTCCCTTTTTGAAGCCTGTTGTCTGGGGAGGGGCCCACCAGGAACTTTACGGAGGAACTATTTTTTTCTAATGCCCTTTATACCCTTTTCTGCTCCAGTCAGTGGGATTCTAACCCCTTACTGACAGGGCAGGTAGGAAGAAAAAGAAAACCGTTATTGTGTGCAGTGTGGTTGTTCTATTGGGAGGCTTATAAACCCCTCTCAATAGACCTGTTGTTATTTAGTTAGTTGTAGTTTAGTTGTTCTATCTTCACTTAGGATACCTGGGATGGAGCGGCTGCTCATCCCCATCCTGCGAGAGTCAAAAACTTCTTCTACAACTGTTTGAGCGGAGTGCTTCTCTCTCGGGAAAAGTTCTCCGGCTGCGGAAATGTATATTAATAGGGATGGGCAAAATACCCCCCCCCCCCCCCCGGTTTGGTTTGCACCAGAACTTGCGAACAGGCAAAAAATTTGTTTGAAAAAGCGGAACCCTATTAAAATCAATGGGACTCGAACATGAAAAATCTAAAGTGCTCATTTTAAAGGCTTATATGCAAGTTATTGCTATAAAAAGTGTATGGGGACCTGGGTGCTATCCTAGGGGACATGTATCAATGCAAAAAAAAGTTTTAAAATCAATAGTTTCTTTAGGAACAGTGATTTTAATAATGATTAAAGTGAAAAAATGAAAATAAAATATTCCTTTAAATATCATGCCTGGGGGGTCCCCTTAGTATGCCTGTAAAGTGGCGCATCTCTGTGATGTTTACAGTACCACCGCAAATTGACATTTGTAAAGGAAAAATTGTCATTTAAACACTGACTGCGCACTGCTTTTTAATAGCGGCAGTGTGGAGCTGTCTCGCAAATCGGCGTAAATAGGCGGCGATTCGCGCATGCGCAGCTAGGAGGAGTGTGCCCGCGGCTTGGGCGGACCCGATCTCGGCCGGCGATCCGCCATGAGCTGCCAGAGGGAAAGAACGGGGAACCGCCGAAGTAAACACGGCGGTTCCCCACTCTGAAGAGATCCCTGTCACTGGGATCAGTTAGATCTCTTATGCCCATAGCAGCCCAGCCCCCTCACAGTTAGAACACGCCTAGGGAACACAGATAACCCCTTCCCTGCCCGCTGCAGGTTAACCCCTTTACTGCCAATGACATTTATACAGTAATCAGTGGATATTTAAATTTCTGATCGCTGTATAAATGTCATTGGTCCAAAAAAGTGTCAAAAATGTCCAACATGTCTGCCCCAATATCAAAGTCCCAATAAAAATCGCAGATCGCAGCCATTACTAGTAAAAAAAAATTTAAAAATGCCAAAAATTAATTCTCATGGTTTGTAAACGTGGCAACTTTTGCTCAAACCAATCAATGAATGCTGATTGCGATTTTTTCTTTTACCAAAAATATGAGGAAGAATATAAATCGGCCAAAACCGATGAATAAATTCGTTTTTTTATATATTTTTTTTTTTTGGATTAGTATTTTAGCAAAAAATAAGAAATGTTTTTTTTTTTTTGCAAAATTGTCGCTCTTTTTTTGTTTATAGCGGCGATCAGAAATGACGCAGAGGTAACCAAATACCACCAAAAGAAAGCTCTATTTGTGGGAAAAAAAGACGCAAATTTTGTTTGGGTACAACGTCGCATGACCATGCAATTGTCAGTTAAAGTGACGCAGTGCCGAATCGCAAAAAGTGCTCTGGTCCTACAGTGGGAAATCCTTCCGGGGGTGAAGTGGTTAAAATCGCTCGCAGCTGTAATGTATTGCAGGTTCCCGGCAATATAGATGAAAATCACTGAAAAAGCATTGCGTTGGGCCCCCCCAGTCCATACCAGGCCCTCAGGGTTTGGTGTGGATTTTAAGAGGAATCCCCGTGCCAAAAATTTTTAAAAAATTGCATTGGGGTCCCCCCAAAGTCCGTACCAGACCCTTCAGGCCTAGTATGTATTTTAAGGGGAACCCAGCGCCAACAGTTTAAAAAAAAATGCGTAGGCCCCCCCCCCCCCCCAAGGTCCGCACCAGGCCCTTCAGGTCTGGTATGGATTTTAAGGGGAACCCTATGCCAAATTAAAAAAAAAAATGGTGTTGGGGTCCCTCCAAAATCCACGCAGCCCTGGCATGGCAGGAGGGGGTGGGGACGAACGAGTGCCCCCCCACCTCTGAACCATACCATGCCACATGCCCTCAACATGGGGAGGGTGCTTTGGGGTCCCCAAAGCACCTTGTCCCCATATTGATGGAGAGAAGGGCCTCATCCTCACAACCCTGGCCGGTGGTTGTGGGGGTTTGCGGGCGGGGGCCTTATCGGAATCTGGAAGCCCCCTATAATAAGGGGGCTGCCAGATCCGATCCCCCCCATGTGAATGGGTACGGGGTACATTGTACCCCTACCCATTCACCAAAAAAGGAATGTAGTGTTACAAAAAAACAGTAGACAGTTTTTCACAAGTCCTTTGTTGTAAAATAGCTCTTTTTCTTCCTTTCTTATTTATTCCTCCAGGCTTCCTCCATCTTCTCTTGCCTCGCACCTTCTTCTGGTTTTCTTCTTTCAGTCTTCTTCCTTCCTCCCATCATCTTCCTCTTCCTCCTCTTTTTCGGCCGCCACTCCCACTGCTGCTGTGCCATCCAGAGGTGACTCCCAGAATGGGCGGTCTTCAGTTTGACAGTTATTTTATAAGAAGGGGTGATGTAAATGGATTACCCCGTCCCCTCTGATGTCACATGACCTCAGAAGGGGGCGGGGTCACTCTGTTACATCACTGGGTGGCCCCGCCCTTACCTATAAAATAACTGTCAAACTGAAGACCACCCATTCTGGGAGTCACCTTTGGATGGCACAGCAGCGGAAGCGTTGGCGGTGCAAGAAGAAGATGACGAGAGGAAGGAAGAACACCGAAAGAAGAAGCAAAAGACCAGAAGACAGAATGGGGCAGGAAAAGATGGTGGAAGACCGGAGGAAGAAGAAAGGAAGAAAAAGAGATATTTTTTTAATTAAAAAAAAAAAACAGTAAAGTTAGCCCAATTTTTTTCTATGTTGTGAAAGATAATGTTATGCCGAGTAAATTGACACCCAACATGTCATGCCTCAAAATTGCGCCCGCTGGTGGAATGGCAGCAAACTATGGCACTTAGAAATCTCCATCGGCGACGTTTAAAAATTTCTACAGGTTACCAGTTTTGAGTTACAGAGGAGGTTTAGTGCTAGAATTATTGCTCTCGCTCGAACAATAGCGGTGATAACTCACATGTGTGGTTTGAACATCGTTTTCATATGAGGGCAGGACTTACGTATGCGTTTAGTTCTGTTCGCGACCTCGGCAGGCTTTAAATGTTTTTATTTTTTTTTATTTATTTTACTTGTTATTTTTTATTTTTACACTGTCCATTTAAAAAAAATGGGTCACTTTTATTCCTATTACAAGGAATGTAAATATTCCTTGTAATAGAAAAAAGCATGCCAGGACCTCTTAAACAGGAGATCTGGGGGTCAAAAAGACCTCAGATCTCATATTTAGACTAAAATGCAATTAAAAAAAAAAATTACTCCTTTAAGAGCATGACATGACCCAGTCAAACAGGTGCAGAAAAATTGGGCCTTGAGTGTTGGTGGTGGCAAAACATTATAGGGATGCACCGAAATTTCGGCAACCGAAAATTAAACAGTGTTTTCGGTATCGGCCAAAAGAAAAAAAACGGCCAACACAGATGTAGCGCCCCCATAGAGTAGGTGCATTTTTCTAGCAGGGTTTTGGTAGGTGAGGTAAAATTTAGTCAGGCCTGAGTGTAAAAGCAGGCCTGAAAGTTTTGATCTGGGCTGGGAGGAGAGGCTCAGGGAGGATGGGGTGGACTTAACAGATGAGGTCACCAGAACCTTCCACTTCTTTCTAGAAACCTGTGGAATGTTTTTGGCCAGAGAGCTGGGAGATAGGTGGAGCCACCTGGAGTATTCTAAGGAGCCCTGACTAATCCCCAAGCAGGATTGGCAGGGGGCAGGCCTCCTTAAACACTCAGCCCAATCTGGGAGTAGAAGTGTCGGGTGGAAGTCTGGAGATGTAGCAGAGGCCTCTACCCGGGAGGTCGCTCTCATCTGGGGGGGTGACCTTGAGGCCTGGAGGTTTGGGTGCAGCCAGGAGTGGGGGTGATTCCTGAAGTCGCACAGGGGAACCGGAGAACTGCGAAAGTGCTACACAGAGAAAGACTTTAAAGTGATCCACCGGTTCGGTGGGTGACGATCCCTGGGAGCTGGAGGAGAAAGTGCTGGAGCAAGCTGGGAGAGGAATGATGGACAGTCTGTGGAAGCCTTGGGAGCCAGTCAGGGGAAGGAGAGGCTCTAAGGAAAAGCAGGTCGGTGGGACCTGGAAGAAGGATGGGCTGGGAGTTGTAGTCCATCAAAGGCCCAGCTAGCACTCAAGTACTTTGCTACACATTCAGGGGCCTGTGATCCCTGGCCTGTCCCTGAGGTCCTGCTAGTACAGAGTAGGCCTCACCATGTGCTAGCCGCGGTGAAGAGGAAGGAGTAGAGAAGCTTGATATATTTCCTTTCAAGCTGGAAACTAAGTGATGTGCTGGAGAGAAGTAAAAGAGTGATGATCTGCAAGTTCTGTGTTAGAGAGAGAACTGTAGAAGAAACGGTCAGCAAGTTGAGTGCTGGAGAGTTGTGAGGAGTAACAGTCTGCAGAGGGATAGTCTGCAGTGCAAGTGTGCATACACAAGAGTGTATATGGAGTTTGTGTGTCATAATTCTTGGTGCTGGTCATGTAATTAGAATATCTCAGAAAATTTTAATATTACTTAAGACCAATACAAAGAAAGGATTTTTAGAAATCTTGGCCAACTGAAAAGTATGAACATGAAAAGTATGAGCATGTACAACACTCAATACTTAGTTGGTGCTCCCTTTGCCTGAATTACTGCAGCAATGCGGCGTGGCATGGAGTCGATCAGTCTGTGGCACTGTTCAGGTGTTATGAGAGCCCAGGTTGCTCTGATAGTGGCCTTCAGCTCTTCTGCATTGTTGGGTCTGGCATATCGCATCTTCCTCTTCACAATACCCCATAGATTTTCTATGGGGTTAAGGTCAGGTGAGTTTGCTGGCCAATTAAGAACTGGGATACCAAGGTCCTTAAACTAGGTACTGGTAGCTTTGGCACTGTGTGCAGGTGCCAAGTCCTGTTGGAAAATTAAATCTGCATCTCCATAAAGTTGGTCAGCAGCAGGAAGCATGAAGTGCTCTAAAACTTCCTGGTATACGGCTGCATTGACCTTGGACCTCAGAAAACACAATGGACCAACACCAGCAGATGGCATGGCACCCCAAACCATCACTGACTGTGGAAACTTTACACTGGACCTCAAGCAACATGGATTGTGTGCCTCTCCTCTCTTCCTCCAGACTCTGGGACCCTGCTTTCCAAAGGAAATGCAAAATTTACTTTCATCAGAGAACATAACTTTGGACCCCTCAGCAGCAGTCCAGTCCTTTTTGTCTTTAGCCCAGGCGAGGCGCTTCTGACGCTGTCTGTTGTTCAAGAGTGGCTTAACACAAGGAATGCGACAGCTGAAACCCATGTCTTGCATACGTCTGTGCGTAGTGCTTCTTGAAGCACTGACTGCAGCTGCAGTCCACTCTTTGTGAATCTCCCCCACATTTTTGAATGGGTTTTGTTTCACAATCCTCTCCAGCGTGCAGTTATCCCTATTGCTTGTATACTTTTTTCTACCACATCTTTTCCTTCCCTTCGCCTCTCTATTAATGTGCTTGGACACAGAGCTCTGTGAACAGCCAGCCTCTTTTGCATTGACCTTTTGTGCCTTGCCCTCCTCATGCAAGGTGTCAATGGTCATCTTTTGGACAACTCTCAAGTCCGCAGTATTCACCATGATTGTGTAGCCTACAGAACTAGACTGAGAGACCATTTAAAGGCCTTTGCAGGTGTTTTGAGTTAATTAGCTGATCAGAGTGTGGCCCCAGATGTCTTCAATATTGAACCTTTTCACAATATTCTAATTTTCTAAAATACTGAATTTGGGATTTTCCTTAGTCGTCAGTTATAATCATCAAAATTAAAAGTAATAAACATTTGATATATATCAGTCTGTGTGTAATGAATGAATATAATATACAAGTTTCACTTTTTGAATGGAATTAGTGAAATAAATCAACTTTTTGATGATATTATAATAATATGACCAGCACCTGTATATATTCTTATTTCTTACACTGTCTGAACTGACTTTATATACTATACACTGAATGAGCTGTATATATAGTCTACACCGAAGGCAACGTAATATATATATATATATATATATATATATATATATATATATATATATATATACACACATATACACATACACACACACAGTATCTCCCAAAAGTACACCCCTCACATTTTTGTAAATATTTTATTCTATCTTTTCATGTGACAACACTGAAGAAATTACACTTTGCTACAATGTTAAGTAGTGAGTGTACAGCTTGTATAACAGTGTAAATTTACTGTCCCCTCAAAATAACTCAACACACAGCCATTAGTGCCTAAACCGCTGGCAACAAAAGTGACTACACCCCTAAGTGAAAATTTCCAAATGGGGTCCAAAGTGTCAATATTTTGTGTGGCCATTATTTTCCAGCACTGCCTTAACCCTCTTGGGCATGGAGTTCACCAGAGCTTCACAGGTTGCCACTGGAGTTCTCTTCCACTCCTCCATGATGACATCACGGAGCTGGTGGATGTTAGAGACCTTGTGCTCCTCCACCTTCCATTTGAGGATGCCCCACAGATGTTCAATAGGGTTTAGGTCTATTGACATGCTTGGCCAGTCCATCACCTTTACCCTCAGCTTCTTTAGCAAGGCAGTGGTCGTCTTGGAGGTTTTTGAGGTCGTTATCATGTTGGAATACTGCCCTACGGCCCAGTCTCCGAAGGGAGGGGATCATGCTCTGCTTCAGTATGTCACAGTACATGTTGGTATTAATTGTTCCCTCAATGAACTGAAGCTCCCCAGTGCCGGCAGCTCCAGACCATGACACTCCCACCACCATGCTTGACTGAAGGCAAGACACACTTATCTTTGTACCCCTTACCTGGTTGCCGTTACACACGATTGACACAATCTGAACCAAATAATGTATCTTGGTCTTATCAGACCACAGGACATGGATCCAGTAATCCATGTCCTTAGTCTGCTTGTCTTCAGCAAACTGTTTGCGGGCTTTCTTGTGCATCGTCTTTAGAAAAGGCTTCCTTCTGGGTTGACAGCCATGCAGACCAATTTGATGCAGTGTTCGGCATATGGTTTGAGCACTGACAGGCTGACGCCCCCCCCCCCCCCCACCACCCCTTCAACCTCTGCAGCAATGTTGGCAGCACTCATACATCTATTTCCCAAAGACAACCTCTGGATATGACGCTGAGCGTGTGCACTCAACTTCTTTGGTCGACCATGGTGAGACCTGTTCTGAGTGGAACCTGTCTTGTTAAACTGCTGCATGTTCTTGGCCACCATACTGCAGCTCAGTTTCAGGGTCTTGGCAATCTTCTTATAGCCTAGGCCATCTTTATGTAGAGCAACAATTCTTTTTCAGATCCTCAGAGAGTTCTTTGTCATGAGGTGCCATGTTGAACTTTCAGTGAGAGAGTGAGAGCAATAACACCAAATTTAACACACCTGCTCCCCATTCACACCTGAGACCTTGTTACACTAACGAGTCACATGACACCGGGGAGGGAAAATGGCTAATTGGGCCCAATTTGGACATTTTCACTTAGGGGTGTACTCACTTTTGTTGCCAGCATTTTAGACATTAATGGCTGTGTTGAGTTATTTTGAGGGGACAGCAAATTTACACTGTTATACAAGCTGTACACTCATTACTTTACATTGTAGCAAAGTGTCATTTCTTCAGTGTTGTCACATGAAAAGATAGAATAAAATATTTACAAAAATGTGAGGGGTGTATTCACTTTTGTGAGATACAGTATTTTTTTCCCCAAAAGTCTTAGGGTTAATTCAGAATTTTTGCAAATGTGAAAGGAGCCTTTGTATTCTTTTTGGTCAGCAGTGGCTTTGACCTTGGAATTCTCCCATAGATGCCATTTATGCCCAGTCTTTCTTATTGTTAATTCATGAACACCGACCTTACCTGAGACAAGTGAGGCCTGCAATTTAGATGCTGTTCTGGGTTCTTTTATGGCCTCCTGGATGGGTCGTTGTTGTGCTCTTGGAGTAATTTTGGTAGGCCAGCCACTCCTAGGAAGATTCACCACTGTTTCAAGTGTACTCTATTTGTGGATAATGGCTCTCACCATGGTTTGCTGGAATCCCAAAGCCTTAGAAATGGCTTTGTAACCCTTTCCAGATACATTACTTTGTTTCTCATCTGCTCTTGAGTTTTTTTAGATCGCGGCATGATGTGTTGCTTTTTGAGATCTTTTTGCATGCTTCACTTTGTCAGACAGCTTCTATTTAGGTGATTTCTTGATTCAACATGTCTGGCAGTAATCAGGCCTGGATGTGGCGAGTGAAGTCAACAAATTCAAAAAATGTGGTTAATCACAGCTCATTCATGATTTTTGCAAAGGGGGGGGGGGCAACTCCTTTTTTTTTACATAGGGCCAGGCAGGTTTGGACAGCTCTTTTCCTTTAATAAATTAAACCACCATTAAAAAAACTGCATTTAGTATTTACTCGGGTTACCTTTGTGTAATATTAAAACGTGTTTGATGATCTGAATCATTTAAGTGTGACAAATATGTACAAAAAAAAAAAAAAACAGGAAGGGGGCAAATACTTTTTCACAGAACTGTATGTATTACACGCAAATGATTGCCCATTTATGAACAAGTCAATTTAGTCTGAATGGATTTCAGTCTCTCCGTTTCCACACTCTGGTATGCATTATTGCACAGTCAAGATGTCAGCTGGAGATATACAACATGCCTCCCAACCGCCCAGGATTCTGCGGGACAATCTCAGATTTTCTGACCAGGTGCCCCTCTCCTGTCACACTGCCCAGGTACACTTCTCCTGTTACAATACTCAGGTACCCCTCTCCTGTCACACTGCCCAGGTGCCTCACATGTTTCACACTGCGCAGGTACAGGTCTCCTTTCACATTGCCTCCCTCCTGTCCCATGTACCCCTCTCTCCTGTCGTACTGCTCAACCACACCTCTCCTGGTACCAGGGGCGGACTGACCATAGGGCACTTCTGGCACTGCCCGAGGGCCCTTGGCCAGTAGGGGGCCCCATGACAGCTTCCACTTTGATCTACCTATCAATCACAGCTAGCCGACAGGTAGATCGGACCTCTTGCCCCATGTAATGTTCTCTGCTGAGCCCCATAATGTATCCTGCTAGCCCCTGCAATGTGCCCTGCCAAGCCCCATAATGTGCCCCACTGCCTCCCCCTTGTAATGTGCCGTATAATGTTCCCTGCTGCCCCCCCCCCCCCATGTAATGTGTCCTACTGTGTCCCCCTAATCTGTAATGTGCCCTGGTGTGCCCTATAATGTGCCCTGCCCTCCACACACACATATTGTGCCCTCCTGACCCCCTGTGCTCTGACCTGCTGACTCCTATTCTTTGCCATACCCACCCCCATGTTCTGCCCTGCTGCCCCCTGTGTACTGCTTATCTCAGGTTCAACCCAGAATTGAGGCGTCCACGCAGTGCAAGCTGAGGGGGTGGGGATTTGTGTGGGAGTGGCTTGAGTGTGGGCGGGATACACAGGGGGCCCCATGATCTCATGTTGCCCGGGGGTCCCATGAGTTGTCAGTCCGCCCCTGCCTAGTACAATGCCCAGGTGCCATTCTACTGTCAGGTAGACAGGTGCTCCTTTCATATCTCATTGGCCAGATACCCCTTTCCTGTTACTATGTCCTGGTCCCCCTTCTCCTACAACAATGCCCAGGTGTCAACTGTGTTAGCGCAGAGTCACTTCAGTTTCTGTGCCCCATTCTTGTGGTATGCTGTGTGTTAAACTCATACTGCAGAGTCTCTGGTAACTGGCACACTGATTCACTGCACACTGGGACAGAGCTCACCATGCTGATCCTTTTGGCACCCAAAAGGAAAAGAGCACATTTCTTACAAAGGGCAATGCACAAAGGGCAGTGTATATACAGCGAGTCTGTTCTGTGTGCTTGTATTACACTGTACAGAGTTCTATCTCCTATCTGTTAGGTATAATGTGGATAGCAGGGGGGGGGGGGGGGGAGTGAGCAATTGGTGGCACATACAAATGGGGATTTATGAGAAGTATTTGTGCGGTACATTTAAGGTGCATTTGCAGGATTTTTTTTAAAGCACAGCCTAGGGTTGCCACCTGTCCGGGATTCACCCGGACAGTTCGGGTTTTGAATCATGTGTCCAGGTTTCAGTCCACCTGAAACCTGGACACATTATTCAGACAGGAATGTGGCTCGGAACAGGGCTTGACAGGAGGGTGAGTGGGCACTATGCAGGCCGCATTACTATTCTGTTTGGAGTGCCCAAAGGTATCCCAGGTCTGTTACAATCCTATAGTGTATGCTAAAACAAAAAAAATGTACTGTGCGTCGCTAAAGTGTTCGGGTTTGGCTTGAAGAAAAAGTGGCAACCCTAGCACAGCCCCTAAAACCCACATGTGTGAAAGGGACCTTAGGCTTCATGTTGGTGAACGCTCTGATGAATGCCAACTGAAAATTGTTACTATAACTGACCAGAGAAAGTTACACTCTGTGCTTTATAATGTATAATGCTCCAAATGAAAAAGGAGACTACAGATGTAAAGGGGGACTACTGATGTTAAAGGAGACTCTGACTTCTGATGTAAAGGGTAGAGGGGGATTCCTGATGTGAAGGAGGCGACTCAATTTAAATGGAGACTCCTGATGTAAGTGGGGATTACTAATGTAAAGGGGGACTCCTGATGTAAAAAGTAGCTTTCCATGTGGGAGGGGGTGTTCCTGATGTAAAGGGGCACACCTGATGCAAAGGTAGGCTACTAATGTAAAGGGGGACTTCTAATGTGAAAGGCGGCTCCTGATGTAAAGCTGGACTCCTGATTTAAAGGGACACTGCTGACAAGAAGGGGGGCACCGATGTGAAAGGGGACTTCTAATGGTAAGTAGGAGGCTACTGATGTAAGGAGGACTAATGATGTAAAGGGGGATTCCTGCTGTAAAGGGTAGTTCTGATGTATAGAGGGACTCCTGATGTGAAGGGGCAGTGGGGACGCCACGAGTAAATGGGAATTCCTGATATAAAGAGCCACTTCTTATGTGAAGGGGGGATTCTGAGGTGAAGGGGGCACTGCTGATGTAAGTGGATACTGATGTAAAGAAAGCTTACCAATGTAAAGGGAGACTCTTTTGTTAAAGGGGAACTGTGCTGTGAAAGAGTGACCCCTGATGGTGGGGCTCCTGATATAGCAGTGGATTGCTCATGTGAGATGGGTCCTTGATAGAAGGGGAGCTCCTAATGTAAAGGGGGACTCCTGATGTAAAGGACCCTGCCCCCTTATGATCTGAAAGCATTGTGGGGACACAGACGCCATTGTGCTCTTGCTGGGCATCCAATGTTTCTGTGTCTTTAAGGAGGGGTGGGCTCCCTCCAGGCAAACCTGCCCTTAATTTATGAACTGCTATATATGCTCCAATTTGGTGACTCTCAAAACTATAGAGTTAGGGCTACAGTATACAGAGGAGCCTTGGCGTAGGCACTGCGGCTTACACATGTGTTAGCAAATGTGTGCAACTAAAATGTCTATTTTTAATGTAATTTTTTTTAGAAAGGGACAGCTTTGCTTTCAGCACCTTCCAGATGTAACAAATCCCTTGCAGATGGGCACGGTGCTGACAGCTCTCCAGAATCTGAGAGCGAGAAAGATCTACCTGCAAGGCAGTACCGCCTACACAGAGAGGTATAATTTAGCCAATTACACGGGTACAAGAGAGAGCAGCCTACAAAGATAGAGGTAGGAGAGAGTAGAGATGCAAGGAAGCTTGGAGGCTGGGTTGGTGTTGCACACTGTGCACAGCACACTCCTGAACCCTGCACTCTGTAGATAACACTCCCCTAAACCCTGCATTATGTGCGTAACGCACTCCTGAACCCTGCACTCTATACGTAGCTCACCCCTAAGCCCTGTACTCTGTACACAGCACACCCCTAAACCCTGTACTCTGTACATAGCGCACCCCTAAACCCTGTACTCTGTACACAGCGCACCCCTAAACCCTGTACTCTGTACACAGCGCACCCCTAAACCCTGCACTCTGTACACAGTGCACCCTTAAACTCTGCAATCTGTACATAGCATACTACTGAACTCTGCACTCTGTACATAACACACTCCTGAAAAGGCCCGTAGATAAGGGGGTACCACCAGTCATCCTATATGAGGCCTGGGCCAGCAGGGGGGCCCAGGCAGCAGGGTGAATTAGATATGGGCAGGAAGGGTGCTTAGTATGGCAGGGGGGCACTTATTGGAACCATGGCTCTCTGGAGCAGCTGAAAACTGACATCTTCTCCTCTCCCTCCTGTTGGCTTTCAGCTGCTGCAGAGAGAGCCATACAAAGTAAAGGTTCTAGAACCCCCCCCCCACACCATACCGATCACGCTATCTGTGCATCATACCTTGCCCCCTGCTGCCAAGGCCCCTCTGCCCCCACAGTGCTGCTGGCTTCCCTCCTTTTCCTCCCACTGGCAGCCGCAAGCATACAATATGATTCTTCAAGATTAAAAGGGGGTGGAAGGGCTAAGTAAATAGGTAATATTTACCAGCCTTCCTTTCCTGAAGGAACACAACAGGTGATTGGTACTGACCAATCGCCGTGTTCATTCATTACTGAAGCATTGGTTGCATGGGGCCCCGTGTCCGGTTGTCTGTATGTTGCCCCGTTGTTTCTAACAGCAGTCCTGCTCCTGAATAATAAAAGCAGTAGATACATCCTCTTACAGATACAACCGGCCTTTTGAGGGCAACCATACTGCTGATGCGGCCGCAATGAAATTGAGTTTGACACACCTGACCTAGCGGCACTAGGATCATTGGTTTGAATCCTAGACACGGCACTACCTGCACAAAGTTTACATGCTCTCCCTGTGCCTGCATGGGTTTTCTCTGGGTACTCTGGAGAATTTGCAGCACTATATAAGTACCTCTAAATAATAAAGTGAGACAATACAGTTATAATACAATTCAATACAAGAGAGTTAGGAGAGTCCTGCTTCTGAGAGCTTACAATCTAATGGAGTCCTATGTCGTCCTCTTCCCTTACGTCAGTGGTTCCCAACCTGGGTCCTCAAGTAACCCCAATAGGCCATGTTTTGGGAATTTCTCTTAGATAAAATAGCTGTCCAAAATACCAAGCCATTGACTGATTTAAAGCACCTGTGCAAGATAAAAGGAAAACCTGAAAGCATGGCCTGTTGGGGGTACTTGATGACTCAAGTTGAGAATCACTGCCTTACGTGTAGTGCCTGCCCCAATTCTCCAGGAGCCTGATGGTGGCTCACAGAGGCAGGGAGGGTTACACATTCCTCAAGGTGTAGGATGTTGGGCACGGTGGGTGATGAGCAAGAAAAGAAGTTGAATGGCAGTCTCTTTTATGCTTTAAACAAGGCAAAGTTTATTTACTCACAGCTTCCTGCAGATGGATTCACTTGGATGAGTTATCTTCTGAAGTCCTCCCAGACACTTCATAGCCTCCAGCTCATGAAGAGTCACCCCGGTGCTTCCTCAGAACTCCATCCCTTTCAGAATTGCTTCCAGATCTTTGGCAGGCTTTTCTCAATAGAACTTGAATTCCTGGATAGGCCTCGGATAGGTCTAGCAACGGGCGACCACCTGGACAGGCCTCAGGCTTTAGGCCTAGCAGCCAGGAGATACTTGCTGCACATCCACCTAGGCTGCAGCCCAGGGTGGGAAGACTTAGATCACCTGACTTCTTCCAGTTAAATACCTTTTCCCAGCATGCAAAGCTACCAATCTGATTGGCTGAGAAAAGTATGTTTATTCATAACTTGAGTATACTGTAGCTTATCACTCTAATATCAGAGGCAACAACACCACCTACCGACAGAAGGGAGAAGCCATACAGAATTGGAAGAAGTCACTTACTCTCTAAAAACTGCAAATCAGCCAGACTACTTCCCAGCATATCTAAATTTACCTACAACCCTATTCTAGGGCAAGGGCGCTACATACGTCATAGGTAATAGGCTGTCTAGCCCCAAATATTGCACTGCATGTGTTCCATCATAATCGGCAACCCATCAGGTTAGGTAACGGAATGGATGGTCCATCATTACACTGCAACGGCCATCTTGGTACACCCTGCACACGGCTGCAGTAAGCCTGCAGTCAGAAGGTGGCAGCGGACATCTTTTTACACCCACTGAGTCTTGCATTTCACACTTATTTTTACCAGTAAATTCAACTGATATAGTGAAATACAGTATTTTGAAATCCTGCAGACTGTTTTGATGTTGGATTTTAAAAGCAATAGTGTGCTGTCAGATTAGCAAACCTGTGAGATCAGCAGGCTTGCCGCTGTTTTTAAAATTAAAATTCAACATCGAAACAGAGTCACGGATTTCAAAATACTGTACTTCACTATATAAGCTCAGTTTATTGGTGAAAATAAGTGCGAAACTTGGCTGGGTGTAAAAACATTACTGCTGCCGCCTTCTAACTGCAGGCTTACTGAGGACGAGTGCGGAGGTGTAGCAAGATGGCCGTCACGGTGTTGTGATGGAACGTCACATCTGTTACCTAATCTGATGGGTCGCCAATTCTGACGGAACACTTGGTTCACCCTCCAGCCACTGCATGTTTCTGCTTCTGCAACCTCCTGGGACATGTGACGTTCCCAGGAGGCTATAGGAGTAGATCAGGCCATTCTTGTGAGAGTGTAGGCAGCCTTCTAACATTGCAAGGGAAGAGGGAGGAAAATGAGATTTTAGGACTGAGCCCAGGTTCACATGTGTGTGATCTCAGAGATCGCATGCGACTCGCACCCGCACCGGAGGTGCCGATCACATGTGATCTCTGAGCAATGCGAGTTCAGCCATACAGTTGTATGGCTGAACTCGCATTAGATTTGCACAAAAAAAGGTGCAGAGACCTCTTTTTATCCCGCAGTGGAATTGCATTGCATGGGTGTTCTCACCCATGCAATCCGATTCATGTGCGAGTTCGCGGTTCGCACTGCGATCTGTGAACAAAACTGGGGGTGTAATTGACTTTGTAATGACATCCGCAGCGGTTCACGGAAGGCAGTGTGAACTTCCTGTGGGAGAGGTGCGATGCGAGAACCGGCTCTGTAATCGCGCCAATTCTCGCAACGCACAAGTGTGAACCCGGCCTGAAGGTCCGCTTTAAAGTGCCAACACATTTCAGGGTTTAGATGTTATAAAAGTCCAGGCTGCAGAAAAGGAATACATTGTGGATGCAGTTTGCGGGAGGACAAAAGCCTTCTCCAGTGGGTGGTTTGTGATCATGTGGAGAGGCAGGGTATAAGCTGCTGATGGAGTGGAATAAGGTACATAGGAAGCAGAGTAGATGATGATCATTGACCTTGAGGAACGAGAGAGAAGAAATGACAGCTGACTTAAAGAAGAACAAGGGATTTTATTGAAACCCATGCACACTTTAACCACTTCAGCCCCGGAAGAATTTAACATGTTAGGACCAGAGCACTTTTTGCGATTCGGCACTGCGTCGCTTTAACTGACAATTGCGCGGTCGTGCGACGTTGTACCCAAACGAAATTTGCGTCCTTTGTTTCCCACAAATAGAGCTTTCTTTTGGTGGTATTTGATCCCCTCTGTGTCATTTCTGATCACTGCTATAAACAAAAGAAGTGCGACCATTTTGCAAAAAAAACCAAATTTCTTACTTTTTGCTAAAATACAAATCCAAAAAAAAATATAAAAAAACATTTTTTTCACCGGTTTTGGCCGATTTATATTCTTCCTCATATTTGTGTTAAAAAAATTGCAATCTGCGTTTATTGATTGGTTTGCGCAAAAGTGGCTGCGTTTACGGATGGTGAGAATTCATTTCTGGGGTTTTTATTTTTTTTTATTTTTTAGTAATGGCGGCGATCTGCGATTTTTAGCAGTACTGCGATATTGCAGCGGACATGTCGGACATTTTTGACACTTGTTTGGGACCAATGACATTTATATAGCGATCAGAAATGACTGTTTACTGTATAATTGTCATTGGCAGTGAAGGGGTTAACCTGCAGGGGGAGATCTAGGGGTTAACTGTGTTCCCTGGGTGTGTTCTTACTGTGGGACAACTGGGCTACCATGGGCATGAGAGATGTAACTGATCCCAGTGACAGGGATCAGTAGATCTCCTATGCCCCCACTAACAGAGTGGGGGAAACGCCGTGTTTACATCGGCTGTTCCCCGTTCTTTGCATGTGGCCGCTCATCGCGGCTCGCCAGCAGACATCGGGTCTGCCTGAGCTGCGGGCACACTCCTCAGGAGTGCGGTGGGCGCACGCGCGCCCCCTAGCGGCCATTCGCAGATCGCCACTTTTTTATGGCGATTCGCGCAGAGCGTCCACACTGCCGCCGTAAATAGACAGTAGGGAGTGTGGAGCTGGTTAAAACCCCAACAAAAATAATAAAGTAATTTTTGTTTCTTTGCACGGTTGCTTCTACTTTTTGTTTCTTTGCTACCTAAATATCAAATAAATTGACTAAAACATAAAACTTGTTCATTTTTTTTCTCATACTTCTTCAGAATGTCAACTAACTGGATTGTAATCTGAGGGCACAACGTTATAGTTGACACTTTGATATATCAGGCCAAATACTGGCTCATGAACTCTACAGTCATTGCAGTGACTAAAGAGTAAAATCTTCATCAGTGTGAGGAGACTTTGCTGCTCTTCCTTTACAGCTGTATATAGGAATTCCATATTCTGAATCTGTACTACAGCGCTGCCCTCTTGTGGATGTTGTACTCAATTACAGGAAACAAACTATTAATAGCAGACTAGTCAATGCTACCAAATTGGGCAGAGGACTCGCACTGCTCCAATGCGTCATCCCCCACCTCCTCAGACCTTTGGCACATCTGCCTCTTAAAGGAAATCTTTCCTAAGAGACTCATGAAGGCTGCCTTTGCAGACGTCGAGTTCTACAAATGCTAGTTGTCTGTCTGTCATGCTGATCTTCTCGCTTCAGTCATTTATGAGTCACTGGTTTTTCTGAGTTGCATACTTTTTCCAGGTGTGACTCAGAACCTACCGGAACCAGAGGATCACCCTAACAGGCAACTATGGCATCCCCTGAAGTAGAGCTGCACGATTCTGGCCAAAATGAGGATCACAATTTTTTTTGCACAGAATAAAGACCGCGATTCCCTCACGATTCTCACGCCGTAACATCATCTTTCATACAATACACAAAAAATTGGGCTAACTTCACTGTTTAGTTTTTTTTTTTTTTTTTTTTGAAACTTTAATTTTTCCCCAAAAATTGCATTTGAAAGACCGCTGTGCAAATACCGTGTGACATAAAATATTGCAACGATTACCATTTTATTCTCTAGGGTCTCTGCTAAAAAAAATATATATATGTTTAAGTGGTTAAACTCATAATATCAGCCATAACCCATTGAGGCATGGACTCCACTAGACCTCTGAAGGTGTGCTGTGGTATCTGGCACAAAGCCATCAGTAGCTGATCCTATAAGGCCTGTAAGTTGCGAGATGGGACCTCCATGGGTCAGAATTGTTTTTCCAGCACATCCCAGAAATATTTGATTGGATTGAGATCTGGAGAATTTGGGGGTCAAATTAACACCTCAAAGTCATGTTCCTCAAACCATTCTTTAATTCATCAGACCAGGCCACCTTCTTCCATTGCTCAGTGGTCCAGTTCTGATGCACACCATGCCCATTGTAGGCGCCTTTGGCTGTGGACATGGGTCAGTATATTCTGTGACAAGCATTTCATAACTTTGTGGTTACTTAGTAATAGTGGTCACTTAGTAATAGTGGTCACTTAGTAATAGTGCTGCAACACTAAAATCTTTTATTTCTTCTCCTATACCTCCTCAGACATTCAAACATTTCCAGAGTGTGCCTTCTGTAATCCTGCATACCCTGGCTTTTTATCAGCTTGCTTTGATATAGCTTTCTAATTAAATACAACTTATTTCTGAGATTAGCTCTTTCATGCAGCTCTTGTAATCCTTCCTACATTTCTTTAGCAGTTACACACTTACATACAGCATATGATTGATTTCATCATCTTCTATGCTCAGAGAGATTGTGCTCTCAGCTTTTTGTTTTTTTTTTTCTATCCACTAATCTGAAGGGTGTTCTGGGTTCACTTAATTTATAGATTTCAACATACCTTCTCTTATTAGCAGAATTTTCTTTTTGAATTTCCAAGACTGGTAGTTATGGTTTGTCAGATTTGCAAATTAAAGTTTTGTTGCAGCTGTGTTACTGCCCATTTTCTTTTATACTTTTACTTTTGCAGTCTTCTTTCTGTTGCTGTATCTTGCACGTATTGCTGTAGCAGGCTTTGACTGGACATCTGGGTTCTCAGCTTTTCTCTGGGGTGGGTGCCTAGGCCCTTAACCTGTTAGAAATTCTATAGGGCTATGTACAGAATTTCAAAAAGTCAGCATGGGCACCAGGGCTGTCTAATATTGATTGGACCCTGGGCAAACATTTTCTTGGGTTCTCCCGAATCCAATAATCAACTATTTTCTGGCAGTGTGGGCTCAAGGGGCAGCTCCTTTGGGCCCCACAACAATGACAGGGACCAGGGCAGCTGTCCATTTTGCCCTGCATTAAAGACAGCCCTGATCCAGTCTGCAGCTATGCATCCCCATAGACAACAAACTGTGGTGCACTGTGTGTTCTGACACCTTTTTACTGGAACCAGTATTCCCTTTTTCAGCAATTTAAACTCCAGCGGCTCTTCTATTGGATTGAACTACACGGGTCAGCCATTGCTCTTCCTGTGCATCAATGAGCCTTGGCCACCCATGATCCTGTGCCCGGTTCACGACTTTTCCTTTCTTAGATCACTTTTGGTCGGTCCTGACCACTGCAGACCGGGAACATGCCATAGGAGCTGCAGTTTTGGAGTTGCTCTGACCCAGTCCTCTACCCATGGGCGTCCACAGGTAGGGGCAAGGGGGGGGCAAGGGCCCCCCCTGGAATCAGGGATCGGGGGTTCCCCACTAGGTCCTTATCCTCTTGGGCCATGTATGCAGTCTCTGATCGTCTCCTGTACCATGTCCACAGTTTCTGACCGTCTCCTGTACTATGTCTACAGTCTCCGACCATCTCCTTTACCATCTCTGCAGTCTCTGACCATCTCCTGTACTATGTCCACAGTCTCTGACCTTCTCCTGTACCATGTCTGCAGTCTCTGACCGTCTCCTGTTCCAGGTCTGCAGTCTCTGACTATCTCCTGTGCAATGTCCGCAGTCTCTGACTACCTCCTGTACCATGTCCGCAGTCTCTGACCATCTCCTGTGCGATGTCCGCAGTCTCTGACTATCTCCTGTACCATTTCCGCAGTCTCTGACTGTCTCCTGTTCCATGTCCGCAGTCTCTGAATGTCTCATGTTCCATGTCCGCAGTCTCTGACCATCTCCTGTGCTATATCTGCAGTCTCTGACTGTGATAATGTGATAATGAAATTGTCGAAAAGGGGCAGAGCATGGGGGACCTTAAAATTATGCCCCCCCCTGAAAAAAGTTCTGCGGACGCCCATGCCTCTACCTATTACAATTTGTCTCTTGTCATAGTCATTCAAATCCTTACGCTTGCCCATTTTTTTCTGCTTTCAACACAATCAACTTCAGGGACAACGTGTTCACTTGTTGCCTAAAATATCCCACCCACTTTCAGATGCCTTTGTCACAAGATAATCAATGTTATTCACTTTAGCTCTCAGTGGTCATAATGTTATGGCTGATGGGCGTATAATCCATGTCTTCCTAAACAGGCACAGTTGAGACCACCCTAGACATTAGAGGGTGACTGCACATGCAGCTTTTAAAGTGGTTACAAAGCCTAAACATTGGCTACCAATGCTGTCAATCAAAACCAGTGACGAGGGAGCAGGAGGCGGGGCCATGTCCCGCTGTGTGTGTCAGTGGATGCAGCAGTGGGGTTCAGGCGGGGGCATGCACGAGCGCCCCCATGCGAAGCAGCTAGACTGAGACGAAGGGCCAGGAGTGCCGGGGGGGGCCCCAAGAAGAGAAGGTTTGGGGGCTTTCACAGAACAGGTAAGATAGACTTTTTTTTTAAGATCTATCACAATAATCAGGGATGGAATTTGAGGCTAAAAACTTGGGAGCATAAGTTTAAAAAGTATCCCAATTTGAATAAGAACCTGCTTTAGTTTGGCATTGCAGAAATGACAGTTGGAAGTTGATTGATTGCCATTGGTATAACAGAATTCTCTTGTGAGGACGCTTATACATACAGTGGGGAAAATTATTATTTGAACCCTTACAGATTTTGTAAGTTTGCCCACTTACAAAGAAATGAAGGGTCTATAATTTTTTACAATGTCAGAAAGTAAGGGAAAGGCCCCCAACAAAAAAGAAGGTCCAAGCACTTCCAAAGGAAGAGACGGGATAACCCTGCAACATGTATGATCTGTATAAAGTTAATTTATTGGACAAGTGGTGAGAACACAGTAACATTTCAGGACACACAAATAGCGAAGTTATCTAAAATAAACACCCCGGGGTGGTTGACGCTCAACATAATACAATTTGCAGTTTGCTTCAGTCAGAAATCCCAAAACGTGCGTTTAACCCAGGGAATCCTTTCAAACGGCACCGCCACTCATTAAAGTGTGGCCGGTATCATGAGGAACATCTGGGTATATTACACTATAGGGTAGATCATGACCTTAGAGAAGCATATATCACAAGTAACATTCCGCAAGACCCTCCAAGCCAGTACAGAGTCAAAGTGGCATTTGCTAAAGTCAATGGTCAGAGTGTGACAACATAATGCAATATGCAATTTGCTTCAGTCAAACATCCCTAAGCGTGCGTTTTAACCCAGGAAATCCTTTCAAACGGCACCCCCACTCACTGAAGTGTGGCCGGTATCATGAGGAGTATCTGGGTATTATGCACTCTAGGGTAAATAATGACATTAGAGAGACACATATCACAAATAACATGCCGCTAGACCCTCCAAAACAATACACAGTGAAAATGGCATTTACTTGAATAAATGATATTGATGTAACACTGATGGGAATTAAGTGAACATTTGCTGATGAACTCCTTGGAGGTGAAAAAGATTTAGAGTCTATTGCAACTTCAGTTGAAGGCACTTAAATAAGCTGATCAGGTGAATAGTGAGTGAGTAGATGCAAAGATTTTCCTGTTGCGACAATACTGGTAACAGCGTGAATAGTGTGCCAATAGAGGGTATATAATGCTGTAAACCGCACATAACAAGTGAAACAGTCTTACACTGTGGTTCAGTGTTGGCACTTACGGTTAGCGGACCGTTCGCGGATCAGGGGTGCAACCTTGGGCAGGATTAATTCGATTCAGATATAAAGCAGCCATCTTAGAGAGCAAGAGGGGAACACATAGAGACCATGGCTCTTCCAGTGCCGACGATCCACACTCTGCGGTTTGGTTGACGGTGATTACTGCATTCAGCCAATTCCTGCTTCCTTGATCATTAGTTGCTATTAGTCGACTGCTGGTCAGCTCCGCTCAGCTGATCTGGTGCTGCTATAGCATGGAAGTCTATAATTTTTTATCATAGGTGTATTTAATGATAGAGACAGAATATCAACCAAAAATCCAGAAATCCTGTCATAGGATGTCAAGGACAAGATTGTAGGCCTGCACAAGCCTGGAATGGCTTACAAGACCATCAGCAAGAAGCTTGGTGAGAAGGAGACAACTGTTGGAAAGATTATTCGCAAATGGAAGAAATACAAAATAACTATCAAGCGCCCTCGGTCTGGAGCTCCATGCAAGATTTCGCCTCATGGGGTAAGGATGAGGATGAAAAAAGTGAGGGATCAGCCCAAAACTACACGGGAGGAGCTTGTGAACGATCTCAAGGCAGATGGGACCACAGTCACCAAACAAACCATTAGTAACACAATATACCACCATGAATCCTGCAGTGCCCGCAAGGTCCCCCTCCTCAAGAAGGTACATGTACAGACCAATCTGAAGTTTGCGAATGAACATCTAAATAATTCAGAGGAGGACTGGGAGAAAGTGCTCAAATGAGACCAAAATGGAGCTCTTTGGCATTAACTCGACTCACTGTGCTTGGAGGAAAAAAAATGCTGCCTATGACCCTAAGAACACCATCGCTACAGTTAAGCACGGAGGTGGAAACATTATGCTTTGGGGCTGTTTCTCTGCTAAAGGTACAGACCGATTTTGTCGCAGTGAGGGTCCAATGGACGGGGCCATACATTGTAAAATCTTAGATGAGAACCTACTTCCCTCAGCCAGAACACTGAAGATGGGTCGTGGATGGGTCTTCCAGCATGACCATGACCCAAAACATACTGCCAAGGCAACAAATGAATGGTTTAAGAAGAAGCACATTAAGGTCATGGAGTGGCCTAGCCAGTCTCCAAAACGTATGAAGGGATCTGAAACTTCGAGTTGCCAAGCGACAGCCAAGAAACCTCCTGAGATGTGTGCAAACCTCATAAGCAACTACAAGAAACATCTTACCTCTGTGCTTCCCAACAAGGGTTTCCCCACCAAGTACTAAGTCATGTTTTGCTTTGGGATTGTAGAATATGTATGTGTGAGGACCTGGGGGAACAGGAAGCAGGAAGTTATGAAGTGAAACTAGGAAAATGTTCACTGCTGGCTGGGAATAAACAAGTTCTCTGCAAGATTCATCTGACTATTCATCATTGCTTCCACAAAATTAAATATAAAATTGCACATAATGCAAAAAGAGGGGGGGGGGGTGGGACTTTGAATGCTTGAATCGCTTCCACAAAATCCACATGGTGACAGAAGTGAGATCGCTGAAACATCATGGCTCAGAATCTACGTGGCATACAACCCCTAATCTTTGATGATGACATTGCTAACAACTAGCTGAAATTCAAAAGAGAATGGGGGTGTGTACAGCAAAGCAGGACTTTCATACCAGTCAAAAAAGGTACAAGTTTACGCTTTTATCAATGTTGCTGGTTCAGATGTTGTCCTCAACTCTTGGTGACTAGATCTATTTATCCTCAGTAAAGTAAAGGTACTGTTAAGACTGTAGACTTGGTCGTTGTAACTATTTTCGCATTTGAACATGGAAAAAACTGACCATACTTTCAGGACGAAACGACATGTGTGGGGGTAAGAGAAAACTTAAAGTCGATCAACAATCGTTACAGTAGTAGTTTCTAATCCCCAACATACGGTGCATCTAAGACTCGGTACTACAAAGTCGCTAGAGTGAAGACAGTGGTACACCTAAAACACCTTCGCTAAGTTCGT
>BLSH010290769.1:305085-322605 GCA_018402905.1 Glandirana rugosa | reverse complement strand
ATGGGTGGGCATGGATGTATGGGTGACGGATGGGTGGGCATGGATGTATGGGTGACGGATGGGTGGGCATGGATGTATGGGTGACGGATGGGTGGGCATGTATGTATGGGTGACGGATGGGTGGGCATGTATGAGGGTGTATGGGTGATGAGGGGGTCCCTGCCTGTCACATAGCGGTGCTGTGGGCACTTCAGATCCTGCCCACAGCACCGCTGCATCTCCTCTCTCCCCCCTCTCCCCCCTCCCCTGTCACACTGCACCGATCGGTGCGGAGAGGGGGGAGACAAGCCGGCACTTCCGCCGGCTTGTTTACATGTGATGCTCCGTCATTTGACGGAGCGATCACGTGGTAAACGGCCGCTCCAAGCGGCCATTTACCGTGATCCGTGATGCGCCCAGGTGCACGCCCCAGGGGGCGCGCGGGAGCGCGATTGTGGGAGGACGTTATATAACGTCCTCCCACAACAATGGGTGCCACTTGCCGACGTGTATCTACGCTACACGGTCGGCAAGTGGTTAATATGAAAAGAAGAAACCACCTTCGGCAAAAAAGAAGGCGACGGGCGCAATACCGCCTTGTCCCTGTGCAGGACCAAGTAAGGAGACCTGCAGGACAACGCTGACAACTCAGACACCCGCCTAGCGGATGTAATGGCCACCAAGAAAGCCACTTTCTGCGGCAACAATTGTAAGGGAATATCCCTGATCTTCTCATATGGTGCCTTCTGAAGCAGTGAAATCACCAAATTCAAATCCCACAGTGCCATAGGCGACCGTACCTGAGGAGCCACATAGCGCACACCTTGTACAAATGTACGAATCAAGGAATGTGACGCCAAAGGTCGATATCTGGCCCTTGAGAGTACTCAAGGCCAATTTGTTATCCATGCCCTGTTGTAAAAAAGTAAGGACCCTAGGCACCACATAAGAGCGAGGATTCCAACCCCCCGCCTCACACCAGGCAATATATGCCTTCCAGGTGCGATGATAAATTTTGAGCGAAGTACACTTGCGCGCCTTCAGCATGGTAGGGACCACCGAGTCGTCTACACCCCTGTCCCTCAGCACCTGGGACTCAATAGCCAGGCCGTCAAAGCCAGCGAGTGTAAAGCAGGGTGCAATATGGGTCCCTGAGACAGCAGATCGTCTCGCAGCGGGAGACGCCAGGGAGCATCTGCCACCATTCTTACTACGTCGGCGTACCACGGACGCCGAGGCCAATCCGGAGCCACCAGGATCATCGGAATTCCCTCTGCCTCCACCCTGCGCAGCAGGTGCGGGAGAAGGTTGATGGGAGGATAGGCGTACAGAAGACGATACCGACCCCAAGGTGCCACGAGCGCGTCTGCGGCCACCAACGGGTCTCTTGTCCTGCACACAAAGGTATTTACTTGGTTGAACCGAGATGCCATGAGGTCCACATCTGGCGTGCCCCACTTGTGGCAAATCTGGCTGAACACTTCTGGATGAAGGGACCATTCCCCCTGATGCAGCATCTGGCGACTGAGGAAGTCCGCCTGCCAATTTTCTACACCTGGAATGTAGATGGCGGAGATTGCCGGAATGTGAAGTTCTGCCCAACGCAGAATGAGAGCTGCTTCCGCAGGTGCACTTCTCGTTCCGCCCTGATGGTTCACATACGCCACTGCCGTGGCATTGTCTGATTGAACCCGAATTGGGAGCCCTTGCAGCCTCACCGTCCAGCGGGATAGACAAAGTCTGATCGCTCTTAGCTCCAGCACATTGATCGGAAGGCGAGATTCCTGCGCCGACCAACGACCCTGGGTCGATAGAGAGCCCAGGACGCCCCGCCAGCCCGGCAGGCTGGTGTCCGTCATGATTATCGACCAAGTCAGGGGAAGAAACGATTTTCTCTGCGTCAAAGCTGGGGCCCGAAGCCACCAGGCTAAGGATGCCCTGGTCTGACGATCCAAGTTGACCAACCGGTCCAGAGACAGTGGGGATCTGTCCCACCGAGACAGAATCACTCGCTGAAGTAGCCGAGTGTGGCTCTGAGCGTAAGGTACCGCCTCGAAGGGTGACACCATGAGACCCAGCACCCGCATACAGAACCTTAATGATGACTGCCGGTGGAAGTCCCCCTGATGAAGGGCAGCCACGACCGAGCGGACTGATTCCATTCGGAATTTTCGCGCTTTCACATAAAAGTTTAGCGCCTTCAGGTCCAAAACTGGCCTTACCCCCCTCCTTTTTTGGGGACTACAAATAGGTTTGAGTAGAAACCGTGAAACCTCTCTGGCTAAGGTACCGGCACGATCACCCCTTGGTCTGATAGTGCCTGAACTGCCCTGAAAGGGGCCTCCCGACGTTGATGCGGGAGTCTTAAGTTCGATGGGAAGAACCTGTCTGGGGGTTGAGTGCTGAACTCTATCCTGTACCCGGAGGACACCACTTCCTGCACCCACCGGTCGCAAATGCGGGCAGTCCACCTGTCTGCGAACCCCAGAAGAGGGCCCCCCACCCGATCTTCGGGTGGGCGCAACCCATCATGCAGAGGAGGGCTTATCCTCTGTTTTTTTCGTTTTTGCGTTGCGTCTTTTGCCGGCCCCTGCAGCAGCCTTGCCAGCTCACGGGCCCTTGCCCGCTGCGCCAGGGGCACAAAAAAACTTCTTCTGACCCGAAGAGACAGGTCCCTGCTTGCGGCAAAATTCTCGCCGCCTGGGCTCCGGAAGAAAGGTACTCTTCCCACCCGAGAAATCCTTAATGATTTCGTCCAACTGAGGCCCAAAGAGACGGCCACCCTGAAAGGGCAGGTCCGCTAAACCTTTTTTGGATGCGTAGTCACCCGACCACGAACGCAACCAAAGGACCCGTCTGATAATGACTGCAAAAACAGACATTTTGGACAACATAGGGAGCAGGTCTAGAGCCGCATCACACAGGTATTTGATACCGTGAAACACATGTTCTGCTTTCTGCGACGCCTCAAGCATTCTGCCGCAGTCCAGATCATTCTGCAGATCAGCCATGCATTCAGACAGATATTGCGCCGCCATGGCAGACGCCAGGGCCGGTCACAAGGCCGATCCTGCCACAATGAAAAGCGCCTTAGACACTGCCTCCGTCCTCCTATCGGCAGGATCCTTAAACGACGGCGACCCCTCTAGGGGAATAGTCGTCGCCTTGTTCAGTCGGGCCACCGGTGGGTCCACCGAGGGGGACGCCCACTTCTTTATGAAATTATCCTCAAAGGGATACCGGATAGCAAAACACTTTGGCATGGTGAAGGAATGCTGCAGTCCCGCAGACATAAGTAGACATCTGCGACTCACCATCTTGGTCCAGTCGCAAAGACGCACGGATGCCAGAAATTATTGCAGACACCAGTGCCTTCTTGCGCGCTGCCTTAGCCCCCTGGTCTTCCTCATCCGAGGGGACAAGTTCACACTCAGAAAACTCCACGGGGGTCCCCGTGACCCCCAAAGCTACGTCTGGTTCGGAATCCTCACCCGAGGAACAAGGGGGAGGGGCGCGCTTTTTAGGGGCCCTCGGGCCTTGCTCGGCCCCACCCTGGGAGAAATTCCCCAAACACCGCCCGCGGGGATCCCAACGCCGGTTGCGCTGCAGCTAAATCCTCCTCAGAGGGCCCTGCAGGGTCATCTGCCATCACTCCCACAGACTGAACACACACAGTGAGAACAACCACTAGCGGCACCCCCACACTGTCACCACACCACCGCCCCTCAGAACGCCAGGGAGACCCAGGAGGACTGCACCCACTGCCACCAGCACCCCCAGGAAGCCAGCTATACTTGCTGTTTTTTGCCACCAAAAAACGTCCTGAGGACCGCCGGAGAGCTTGCGCCGTCAGCAGCCAGCCACACCGTCCCAGCAAAGTGAATGGAAAAACGGCAGCAGCACGTTTTCTCAGCATGCAGGGATTCCAATATGGCCGACCGAGGCTCCGGCAAAATGGCCGCCACAGCATGGTAGTGAAAATCCCATAGAAAATGGCTGCGGCTACGGCAAAATGGCGGCGATCCGCCACAAAATGGCGGCGGATCGCCACATGGCGGCCTAGGTGGTCTGCACACAGTGCTAACGGGGTGCAGAGCGGAGGGGAGGGGGGGAGAGAGGAAGGGACGAAGGACCCAGGAGAGCCCCAGCGACCCGCCTCTACCAGAGGCTAACGCAGGCAGAGATGCCAATATCGCCCGGTGCCCCCCCCCCAGCGCCCCTAGGGGGGCAGAGGGGGCTCACTCACCACTCCTGACGGGCGCAGCAGGTAGCCACCCAGTCGCAGACTTTTCTCCCCAGCTGGGGAGGGATGCTGCTGGCCACAAGCCCCTGGACAGGATCAAATCCGGACACTGGGCACAAGTGGGGATCACCCACTGGCTGCCCGCACGGAACGGGCACAATGCGGTGGGAACCACTAATATCCTGGGACTGGCTCGCATCGGTTGGCCGTGCTGGGGAAAGTACAGGGTTTTTCAGGAACCCTCTATGCCCCAGCCGGCTTCTTGATAGTAGTCTTCATTAGCTTGAGAAAAAATAAAAAAGCGGCAGCAAAAATCTAAACCGCAGGTCCCATAAGGGAGCCAGGTCAACTCCTTGCACTAGGCATGTTAAAACTGATGTACTGAGCAGAGTAGGGGGATTATATGGGAAGAGAGGACAGCCCCCAGGGAGAGGCCAGCTTGCTTTCTTTCTTTGCCTAGTTAACACCTAATAGGATCTGCATATATAACCCACATGTCAATGGAGAGCTGCGTCTGTCAGTGAACGTAGGAGAAAAGTGGGCGTTGTTAAATTACAGCATGCTGCAGAGATCATCTTCCTCAGTGCTCACTTCATCCAAGGTAGTTTAGGCGATGCTGCTCTACCTGAGCGGGGAAACTCCAAAATTCTAAAAACAAACAAAAAGGGAGGGCACAAATGTCTGATGAATTTAAAAAATAGCACAATTTATTAAAGAGCCAAAAACATACTCACAAACGTGTGTATATACAGCGCATTTCATAAATCACTCCAGTGACGTGGGCATCAAGCCTTATTGGTTGGAAAGCTACCGCATTAGCTTTCGAACCGCTGAGGCTTGATGCCCACGTCTCTGGAGTGATTTATGAAATGCGCTGTATATACACACACGTTTGTGAGTATGTTTTTGGCTCTTTAACCACTTCAATACTATGCATTTCTTTTGGTGGTATTTGATCACCTCTGCGTTTTTTATTTTTTGCGCTATAAACGAAAAAGACCAAAAATGTGGAAAAAAAAAAAAATTCTCTATTTCTGTCACAAAACTTTGTAAATAAGTACATTTTCTCCATCACTGATGGGCACTGATGAGGCTACACTGACGGCACTGATCTGGCAGTACTGATTGGCACTGATGATGAGGCACGTATATGCAGCAATGATGAGCACTGTTAGGCGGCACTGATAAGCAGCACTGACGGGCACTGATATGAAACACTGACGGGCACTTATATGCAGCACTGACGGACACTGATAAGCGGCACTGATGGACACTCATAGATGGCACTGATTGGCACTCATAGGCGTCACTGGGCACTAGTAGGTGGCACTGGTGGGCACTGATATGGGCACTGGTACACACTGATAGGGGCACTGGTGGGCATATGTACAGAAAGGGGCCCATTCCCTGGTGGTCTAGGGTGGCATCTAAAGATGGCACTAAGTGCAATTCATATTGGGCACTATGCCCCTTACCTGGTGGTCTCCCTGGTGGTCCAGATCGGCTCCCTGGTGGTCCTGGGTGGGGACATTGTTGTTGGTCCTTGGGCAGGCTTCCTGGTGGTCTAGTGTGGCGATCCGAGGGGGGGGCTGTGCTGATAAATCATCAGCACAAACCCTCCCTGTCAGGAAAGCAGCCGATCGGCTCACCACTCCTCAGGTCTGCAGACCTGAGTACAGGAAAGCCGATAAATGTGACCAGCCGTGATTGGTCACGGCTGATCACATGGTAAAGTGCTTCGGATGGAAGCACTTTACCGAGATCGGTATTGCGGGGGGTCAGACTGACCTCCCACACCACTGAGCGCCGCGATGCGCGCCCCCCCGGGCGCGCGGCGGCTTGTTATCCTGAGGACGTCATATGACATCCAGTCAGGATAACTAAACCACTTCCCGGCCGTCATTCTGAATACATCGGTCGGGAAGTGGTTAATAAATTGTGCCGTGTTTTAAAGGTAATGCACCAGGCGCTTGCGCCCTCCCTTTTTGTTTGTCTTTTTAATCTATGGGCAGGCAGATGTAAATGGAGTTGGCTCTGTTTACATCTTCCTACCTCAGATCCATCTTGTTTAGGTCCATAAAAAAAGGAAAAAGGATGAAAACCTGACAAGCCAACTGTTGGCTGTCAGGTGGAACTGCTTGATAGCGTCTGTGCACCCCAATACATTTGCAACCCCTCCTCCCCATGTTTTTCCCAGGCTCCATTGTACCACTTGTGAACCCACGTCAGGTTTTTAATGGGTATACATCTTGCATATGATTTCCTATCACGTTTGGAGGACCTGAAGTGCCAGGACAGCACAAGCGCCCACAAAATGGCCAAAATAAGACAATCCAAGGTATATTTGGGAGGCGTAGAGAGTCGTTGAGAAGAATTCAATTTTTTTTGCCAAAAGCTTTTGAAAAATGTGGAAAGAAATTTTTTTTTTTTTTTATACAAAGGTGTAAATTAATAAGATAACTCACAACATTGGCATAATTAGAATCAGACCCCAAAGCACATCCTGCTACTCCTCCCCAGTATGGGGATTCCACACATGTGACACTTTTGGAGCCTAGCCACATAGAGAAGCCCTAAATCCAAGGATATCAGCCTTGCAAGGGACATAAATCACACATCTATTTTCCTGACTACCTATCACTTTTTAGAGGCCCTGGAGTGCCAGGACAGTAGAAACAACCACAAAATGATCAAATTTTGAAAAGCAAAACACCCAAAAGTATTATTTGGAGGCATGATGAATCTTTTAGATATTTAAGTTTTTTGTCAAAAGTTTTTGTGAAATCAAATTTTTTATACAAAAGTGTCATACAGCATGGGGATACTTAGAATTACACCCCAAAATAGATTCTTCTACTCCTCCAGAGATGAGGATAACACATACTTGAGATTTTTTCCCAGCCCAGCCAGAGGGGCCCAAAATCCAAGGAGCACCTCCAAGCTTTCAAGGGGTATAAATTTTGCATCAAATTTCCTGGCTATCGATCACATCTTTGGGGACCTTGGAGTACCAGGACAATAGGAAACACCCACAAAATTAAAGTGTAATTTTTAAAATAAAAAGTTGTCAATTTTCTGCACACAGGATTAGTACATTTAGGATTATACCCCAAAGCAAATTCTGCTGCTCCTCCCAAGTATGAGGATACCACAAGTGGGGGACTTTCTCAGTGCTTGGGCAGATTATGTACTTGAAATTGTGTCTTGTGTATCACACAAATCAACCGATATTGTATTAAAACCAGTGTACTGTAACGTTCGCCTCTGTACCAGTGGTCAGGGAACACAGCTTAGTATAGCGTCACCTATAGCAGTCCCTGTTTTTACAAGCCAAGGAAGTCTAGCCTACTGGTACTTGGCAGCCCCAGGAATTATACACAGTGCTATATTCACTGGAAAGGAAGTACAGCAGGCTGAACTGAAGAGTTCCTTTGGTTCCATGAGTGTAGGTGGCTGCAGGGGATGGCTGGGACCGGTGTCTCGCAGGAATGCAGTCAGTGGGATGTCCAGATGTGTCAGTTCAGGATGGTAGAGACGTTGTCAGCAAATAGGCAAAAGATCAGTCTAGGTCAAATTTTCTCAACTAGGGTTCCTCCAGAGGTTGCTAGGGGTTCCTCGAACAATGGTTAATTTCTGCCTCTCGGATAAGTTCCCAATGATGCCATTGATCTTTTTAGCTATCTGTATGGGGGGTAATTCTTCCCAAAGAGCATACGTGTAAGGAGCATTCTTCCCATTGACCATCACACTAATGTATCATGAGTTGTAGATTTTTCATATTTAGCAGGGGTTCCTTGAGACCGGAGAATTATTTCAAGTGTTCCCCTGTGTTAAAAAAGGTTGAGAAAGGCTGGTCTAGGCTATAGGCAGAAGCCAGGTAGATAGCAGTGGTGGCTGGCGGCACACCCCCCCCCCACACTGTAGATCGTCGGGTCAACCCACAATCCCCCCAGGCGCTGGGTCATCCAGCCCTGCACTTACCCCAACTAGGTCACGTAGCGTCTCCTGCCGTACGTCTCCTTCCTCCTCCTCCTCCTAGGCATCAAATAGGATTGCCTGTCCTTTCAGCAATCAGGTGACGGGTCTCAGGACCTGTTTCCTGATTGGCCAGGAGGAGGATCAGTGTGACAATAGTGAATGTTCATTCGCTATTGTCACACAACTGAGTGGGCTCACAGCGCAATGCTCTGCACCCCGAGCCCACCCTTCTTCGAAGCCTATAAGAGCCTCTGGCTCTAATCATGTGCTTAAAAAAAACAAAACAAAAAAAAACACATTGGAATTCATGCGTCTGGCGCCCTGCATGTAGATTAGGGGGCCAGACGCATGGGTAGTGGGGGCAGTGCCCGTGCGCCCCTAATGGATGGGCCGCCACTGGTTGATAGACAGGTCAGGGTCAGTTCAGGCTGCAGGCAGAGATGTGTTCAGTAAACAGGCAAAGGATCAGTCAAGGTGGCAGGCAGAAACATGGTCAATAAACCATCCAGGGTACAACAGGTGGCAGGTAGAGGCTGCACTGTACTGGTGTTATAGTGGTCAGGAATACTATTGCTGGCTTCACTGGTCTGGTGACACTGTACAGATGTGCCAGCGATCAGGGATACGGTTTCTAGCTGCACTTGCTCTGGTGATGCTGGCACTGGTATGGTTGGCGGTCAGGAAAATTGTTGCTGGCTGCACTAGTCTGGTGGCAATCAGTTACACTGCAGCTGCCTTACACTGGTCTGTTGACACTGGCGTGGAGGCAAACAGGGAGACTGTGGCTGGATGGACTGGTATGGTGACACTGTACTGGGGTAGCTATCAGGGACAACGGCTGGCTGCACTAATCACACTGTACTGGGGACTGCCTCACCTGCTGAAACCCTGTGATTGGCTATCACAGTGATCAATAACTGTACAGCTCCTCTCTCTACTCTTTCATCTCTTAAATGGAGAGAAAATAGAGTATCTTTCTCTGCTTGCTAGAGGAGATGTAAACAACAAAAAAAGTGTAAACAAAAAAAAAATATGTGGACCAGGGTTTGATCTAGGTCAGGGTCAGGGTAGGTAGGTAAAAAGTTTAAGGTCAGTGTGTTTTAGGTAAGATTAAAAAAAACACTTGGCTACTGCGTACTTTCATCCCCTTCCTGTCAAGGTCAATTTTCAGCATTCAATTGCACCATGGATGGTCATGCAGCACTGCATATTCAATTTTTATCATTTTTTTTTTAGACAAATAGAGCTTTCTTTGGTTTTATTTAACCACCACTGGGGTTTTTATTTTTTACTAAATAAACTAAAAATGACCAAAAATGATGAAAAAAAAACCTCTTTGTTACAATGAGAGAAAAAAGTATTTGCTCCCCTGCTGATTTTGTACATTCGCCCACTGACAAAGAAATGATCAGTCTATAATTTTAATGGTCGGTTTATTTTAGCGAGAGGCAGAACAACAACAAAAATATCCAGAAAAACGCATTTCAAAAAAGTTATAAATTGATTAGCATTTTAATGAGTGAAATAAGTATTTGACCCCTTCACAAAACATGACTTAGTACTCGGTTGCAAAACCCTTGATGGAACTCGCAGGAGGTCAGACATTTCTTGTAGTTGGCCACCAGGTTTGCACACATCTCAGGAGGGATTTTGTCCCACTCTTCTTTGCAGATCCTCTCCAAGTCTTTAAGGCTTCGAGGCTGATGTTTGGTAACTCAAACCTTCAGCACCCTCCACATATTTTCTATGGGATTAAGGTCTGGAGACTGGCTAGGCCACTCCAGGACCTTAATGTGCTTCTTCTTGAGCCACTCCTTTGTTGCCTTGGCCGTGTGCTTTGGGTCATTGTCATGCTGGAGTACTCATCCACGACCCATTTTCAATGAGCTGGCTGAGGAAAGGAGATTCTCACCCAATATTTGAGGGTACATGGTCCCTTCCATTATCTCTTTGATGCATTGAAGTTGTCCTGTCCACTTAACAGAAAACACCCCCAAAAGCATGTTTCCACCTCCATAATTGACGGTGTTCTTGGGGTCATAGGCAGCATTCCTCCTCCTCCAAACACAGCGAGTTGAGTTGATGCCAAAGAGCTCGATTTTGATCTCATCTGACCACAACACTCACCCAGTTCTCCTCTGAATCATTCAGTTGTTTATTGGCAAGCTTCAGATGGGCTGTACATTGTGCTTTCTAGAGCAGGGGGACCTTGTGGGTGCTGCAGGATTTCAGTCCTTCACGGTGTAGTGCGTTACCAATTGTTTTCTTGGTGACTGTGGTCCCAGCTGCCTTGAGATCATTGACAAGATTCTCCTGTGTAGTTCTGGGCTGATTCCTCACTATTCTCATGATCATTGAAACTCCACAAAGTGAGATATTCTATGGAGCCCCAGACCGAGGGAGAATGACAGTTATTTTGTGTTTCTTCCATTCGCGATTAATCGCACCAACTGTTGTCACCCTCTTACCAAGCTGCTTGGCGATGGTCTTGTAGCCCATTCCAGCCTTGTGTAGGTCTACAATGTCCCTGACATCCTTGGACAGCTCTTTGGTCTTGGCCATGGAGCAGAGATTGGAATTTGATTGATTGCTTCTGTGGTCTTTTATACAGGTAACAAGCTGAGATTAGGAGCACTCCCTTTAAGAGCATGTTCCTAATCTCAGACACCTGGGAGCCAGAAATCTTGCTGATTGATAGGGGATAAAATACTTATTTCACTCATTAAAATTCAAATCAATTTGTAACTTTTTGAAAATGCATTTGTCTGGATATTTTTGCTGTTATTCTGTCTCTCACTGTTAAAATAAACCGACCACTAATATTATAGACTGATCATTTCTTTGCCAGTGGGTAAACGTACAAAATCACCAGGGGATCAAATACTTTTTTACCTCACTGTATATATATATATATATATTTATTTATTATGTGGTACATCTGTACAATACATGCACAAAGTACAGAGAAACACTTGTTGACTGGCCAGAAATCCAGCATGCTCCTAACTTCCTGTTTGGGTGACAACACCGAGCAGTTTTTACTACGATACTCAGACAGTGTTGTCAGCTCTGCCTGATGGACTACGGAACTTCAACTAACCCTACCTCTCTCTATTTACATAAGTTGTCCTAGAGGAACAACGTAAAATAATAAAAAGAAGGAATGCTGGGACAAGCTCTAGAGAGAGGGAGGTTTGGGAGTAAGTGTGGGTAATGCCTGGGCATACACTTTAGCCACTTAAGGACAGGAGGGATTTCCCAATGTAGGACCAGAGCACTTTGTGCAATTCGGGACTGCGTCACTTTAACTGACAATTGCGCGGTCGTGCGACGTTGTACCCAAACGAAATTGACGCCATTTTTCCCCACAAATAGAGCTTTCTTTTGGAGGTATTTGATCCCCTCTGCGTCATTTCTGATCACCGCTATTAACAAAAAAAAAAAAACAATATTTTATACATATCCAAAAAAATAATATATATATGAATTAATTAATCAGTTTTGGCCGATATATATTCTTCTTCATATTTGCGATAAAATTAAAATTGTGATCGGCGTTTACTGATGCAAAACTTGCCACGTTTACTAACCATGAGAAATAATTTATGGTGTTTTTACTATTTTTTTTACTAGTAATGGTGGCGATCTGCAATTTTTATCGGGACTGCGATATTGCAGCAGACATGTCGGACATTTTTGACACTTTTTTGGGACCAATGACATTTATACAGCAATCAGAAATTTAAATATCCACTGATTACTGTGTAAATGTCATTGGCAGTGAAGGGGTTAACCTGCAGGGGCAGTGAAGGGGTTAATTGTGTTCCCTAGGTGTGTTCTAACTGTGAGGGGGCTGGGCTGGCAGGGGCAGCAGAGATCTAACTGATCCCAGTGACGGGGATCAGGAGATCTCTTACATGCTGCCTGACAGAGAGGGGAACAGCCGTGTTTACATCGGCGGTTCCCAGTTTCCCTTCTGTGCCAGCAATCGCGGGTAGCCGGCAGACATCGAGTCCACCCGACCCGCGGCCCTACTGTTGGAGAGTGCGGCGGCCATGAGAATTTATAGACAGCGATTCGCGCTACATTGCCACTCACTTACTGCAGCAGTAAATGTACACGAGTCAGTCCGGAACCGGTTAAACAGCTGCTGTGTCCTACAAAAAATTGACTAGTGCCCAAATTCTGCATTTTATTGCTCCCAGCTGAATTTACCTGTCAGCATGCGTCACCCTTTCAGTTAAGAGGAAGTGAATACACCATACAACATGTAACTTTATTTGTCACCGTAACATGATGATTTACAACAAACATATTCTATGAAGCAGCCAACTACAGTCCAATATACAGAACTCTGTTTAACAAAGAAAATAATTAAGGCATCCACAAATACAAATTGTAAAAAATAGGTTTTCCGCTTTCATAAGGAACCTGCAGGCTTACTGGGTAAGATATCACAAAGAGGAATGAGTATAAAGAAAAACTCACCAGCCAATCAGATTTTAACATTTGTGTCAGAAAAGTGCAAGGCGATTTCTGATTGGCTGCTGTGGGTAACAGCTCCTTTGGCGTGCTTCTTTGCTTTATGAAAAAAGCCTGCTGGAGTTTTGGCTCCACCCACATTCCAATGGTCAACAAAGAAGTCCATTGCAATAAACCACCCACTACTAGCCCTTTAAGGGGCTGTTTATGGCAGATCAGTAGGTTGGCTCTCGATCTTGTGGTAAACGTGATTGGCTGTCATAACAGTGAAGCTGTGAGTGACAGCGCGGTCACTATGTTGGGGGTGCTGAGTGAATGGGCTCCCAGCAACGATGCCGCCTGTAAGCATACACCTGGCAGCACTGTGTTAAAGTCCACAGCTGTGCTGCTATATAGAGGTACAGTATCTCACAAAAGTTAGTACACTCCTCACATTTTGGTAAATATTTTATTCTATATTTTCATGTGACAACACTGAAGAAATGACACTTTGCTACAATGTAAAGTAGTGAGTGTACAGCTTGTATAACAGTGTAAATTTGCTGCCCCCTCAAAATAACTCAACACACAGCCATGAATGTCTAAACCGCTGGCAACAAAAGTGAATACACCCCTAAGGCTGGGTTCACACCATTGCAAATTGGATGCAAGTTCCCCGCATTCCAATTCGCAATAGCAGGAGATTTTGACCGGCTCTCTATGCACTCGGTTCACATATCTCCGCAGCAGGTCCGGTGCGTTCTGCACAAAAACACTGAGCGACTTTTGGTCTGTTTCAGGTCTGAATTCAGTCCAAAATTCAGGCTGAAATCGGACCTGAAACCAGGATGCACCGGACCCCTTCTGTGAGCCGTTGCGTGTTCTAGTGTAAACCCAGCCTTAGTTAAAATGTCCAAATTGGGTCCAATTAGCCATTTTCCTTCCCTGGTGTCAAGAGACTCGGCCGTGTTACAAGGTTTCAGGTGTGAATGGGGAGCAGGTGTGTTAAAAATTTGGTGTTCTCGCTTTCACTGTCTCATACTAATCACTGGAAGTTCAACATGGCACCTCATGGCAAAGAACTGAAGATCTGAAAAAAAAGAATTGTTGCTTTACATAAAGATGGCCTAGGCTATAAGAAGATTGCCAAGACCCTGAAATTGAGCTGCAGAGCGGTGGCCAAGACCATACAGTGGTTTAACAGGACAGGTTCCACTCAGAACACGCCTCGCCATTGTCGACCAAAGAAGTTGAGTACACATGCTCAACGTCATATCCAGAGGTTGTCTTTGGGAAATAGATGCATGAGTGCTGCCAGCATTGCTGCAGAGGTTGAAGGGCTGGGGGGGGGTCAGCCTGTCAGTGCTCAGACCATATGCTGCACACTGCATTAAATTGGTCTGCGCGGTTGTCATCCCAGAAGGAAGCCTCTTCTAAAGATGATGCACAAGAAAGCCCACAAACAGTTGGCTGAAGACAAGCAGACTAAGGACGTGGATTACTAGAACCATGTCTTGTGGTCTGATGAGACCAAGATAAACTAATTTGGTTCAGATGGTGTCAAGCGTATGTGGTGGCAACCAGGTGAGGAGTACAAAGACAAGTGTCTCTTGCCTATAGTCATGCATGGTGGTGGGAGTGTCATGGTCGGAGGCTGCATGAGTGCTGCCGGCGATGGGGAGCTACAGTTCATTGAGGGAACCATGAATGCCAACATGTACTGTGACATACTGAAGCAGAGCATGAGCCCCTCCCTTTGGAGACAGGGCAGGGCAGTATTCCAACATAAGGACCCCTAACACACCTCCAAGATGACCACTGCCTTGCTAAAGCAGCTAAGGGTAAAGGTGATGGACTGGCTAAACATTTCCTAGCATGTCTCCAGACCTAAACCCTATTGAGCATCTGTGAGGCATCCTCAATGGAAGGTGGAGGAACGCAAGGTCACCAGCTCCATGATGTCATCATGAAGGAGTGGAAGAGGACTCCAGTGCCAACCTGTGAAGCTCTGGTGAACTCCATGCCCAAGAGAGTTAAGACAGTGCTGGAAAATAATGGTGGCCGCATGAAATATTGACACTTTGGGCCCAATTTGGACATTTTCACTTAGGGGTGTACTCACTTTTGTTGCCAGCGGTTTAGACATTAATGGCTGTGTGTTGAGTAATTTTGAGGGGACAGTAAATTTACACTGTTATACAAGCTGTACACTCACTACTTTACATTGTAGCAAAGTGTCATTTCTTCAGTGTTGTCACATGAAAAGATAGAATAAAATGTTTACAAAAATGTGAGGGGTGTACTCACTTTTGTGAGATACTGTATATGGCCGGCAGCAATAGGTTAAAGGACCAAGTGGAAACCCCGAGGTAGGATGTGATGGGCCAAGGTCACCTTTTGCAGATAAAGTCAAGGTTTGCATTTAACGTCAGCTGTCTATCTTTGACTCTACTGATTATTCCAACATCCAGTTTTCACTGAAGGTAATATCTGGAGTATTTTGTTATCATATGTTGCATCTGAATAACCCTTGTAACAGGTTTTGTACGAAAGCCATTGCTCTCCTGAAAATGCTTATTTCCTGGCAGCAGATGTTTCAATAGTTTCTAAGTCACTGACCTGGAACTGGTATGCAGATAATAATTTGGCTTTCCCCTTCCACGCGCTGGTTCCAGGTGTGGGACTGGAAAAGCGGCAGACAAGCCAAGCAATTGCCATTTTTAGAAAGAAGCAGGGAAAATTTTCCTTTCGAAGGGAAACCTCACTAGAAAGGTACAATGGGCACGGTCACCGTTTTCTCTATTGGGCACACTCTGGAAAAGTGCTAAAATGGACTTGCTGTATAAAGAGGAAATATTTCTCTGGCCCCTATTTAAACACAATCTGGAGAAGTATTGGTTTAAAAGCTATGTCACCATTTTGAATAGACATAGCTGCGCCCATCTTCATTAAAAAAAATTACAAATGTGCTTTTATTTTTTCATATTTTACATAGGAGCCTGGAAAGCATTACTGATCACAGTAGTTCATTACTTTCCACATCTGCCGGTATGTACCGAAGTACAGCCTTTTGGCAACAAGAAGTGTCAATGGATAGGAGTGCAGCGACATCACCTTACTTGTGTTCCATTGGGAACTTTGAGTCCTTCAGATACGACCAAACCATCTACCACTTCTGTGAATGAATGATGCTTACTCTGTGGTCAGAGCCACAATCAGCCACTGCAATTTCAAATCTTACAGGAGCCAGCAGGGAGGAAAACCACCGGCTCCTGTAAGGTGGGTGGGGGGTTGTGTTGGGCTGCAGACTCTGACCATGCTTCATGTTGAAATACGGTCAGAAAGATGGGAGTTAGCATTTGCTACAACACAATCCAGATCTGGACAATTCTATACCAGCTTAACCACTTAGTGACCTCCCACCCACAATGTACTGCGGACGAGCGGCCACTGTAAGCAAAGCGGCATACTCAGGGATATGAAACTTCAAGATCAATTAGTAAAAGCAGCACACTTTAAACACAGTTAGGCACGTATTTAACCCCTTTATCGCCCTAGATGTTAACCCCTTCCCAGCCAGTGTCATTATCACAGCGACAGTGTATAGCAGCCATCATTAAATTTAATTCACTGCCCCTGCTGTATATTATTAGCACTGACCGCTGTATTAAAGTTACTAGCGATGTCAGTGGCAGTTAGTCAGTTCCCCCCAATGTCAGTTAGTGTCAGATTGCCCACCGCACTATTGAAGTCCCATTATAACAGCTGTAATGCTACAGTGTCTGTGAAGCTGGTCTGGAGTTTTGGAAAATATCTGTAAATGTCCACCAACCATTTTGAATGGAAAAAAGAGAGAAAGAACATTTTAGCACTGGCCGGTAAAGTGCTGATATGAGGATGGGCAAATATCTCATAGCTTATTGTCCCTGCTGAATGATCTCCCTGCCTGTGGCCACACTAACAGTGCATGAAAGATCTCAGGAAAAGTGGCCAATTGGTAGTGAGAGAAGTTGCCTCTTCGGTCCTACATTCCCCTTCAGCATTACTACCTCACTAGTCAACAGGAATGCACTGGAGGTTGGAGAGGTCAGGGAAGAATCCTCCTGGAATCTGCAGCAAGTAAAGATGCTGCCATCATGTGTAGGCACCTCTAGGCGACCTCCATGTTTTAATCACAACAAGTTAACTTTTATGACATTGGAGGAATGGTTAAGTTTGGTTATATACCATGACTCCTTCCAAAATACTGAAAAATCTTACAATTAAAAATAGTAATTTTTTTTTTTTTTTATTTCTGCATAAAAGATATTTTAATTTCAGAGGGCATCTGATGGACCAAGTCAGCCTCTGGTTTCTTGTGTTCTGGATGTTCCAGCAGTGAGATCTCTCCACCAAAATTCCCAACTATGATCCAGTCCTCCTGGAAGATTTTGGGTGTTCTCGCCCCTTTTATTGGTTCCGGTTTCTCCTGTTAGATTTTATAGTATGCTATGGAAGATGTAAGAGAGCGAACGGGAAGGAATCATAGGCACAGGGAGAAGGTATCGTATGATATTTTAGATTGTCCTCTTTGGCCTTGGTTATTTTCCCCGCTCTTGTGGGTTTTAGAAGGTCCTCCTGACCTAGTATCAACCCTTAAAACCACCTCTCTAGAGTGACGACCTTGTAGGTCTTGTGTTCTTTGGTCTCCGACTGAACCAGGTAGTCTACGGGAGACTTTAATTTTATAGAAAATACGTCTTTATTTTTTTTTTTTTTTAATGATAAAAATTAACATTCTAAAAAGTCATAAAACCTTCCTCAGTACCATATATTGGTTTGAATTGGTAAGGAGGTTACAGTATTTTCAATTGAACAAC
>BLSH010290769.1:279149-298699 GCA_018402905.1 Glandirana rugosa | reverse complement strand
GGGATTATGGAAGGGGGTTGTGTTTCAGGGGTTGGGCTTGGCCTCTTAGTGAAGGGAAATCTTAAGGCGTCAGCATACCAAGACATTTTGGACAATTTAATGTTCCCAACTTTGTGGGAACAGTTTAGGGATGGTCCCTTCCTGTTCCAACATGACTGCCCAACCAGTGCACAAAGCAAGGTCCATAAAGACATGGATGAGCGAGTTTGGGGTGGAGGAACTTGACTGGCCTGCACAGAGTCCTGACCTCAACCCAATAGAACACCTTTGGGATGAATTAGAGAGGAGACTGCAAGCCATACCTTCTTGTCCACATCAGTGCCTGACCCCACAAATGCTCTTCTGGAAGAATGGTCAAACATTCCCATAGACACTCCTAAACCTTGTGGACAGTCTTCCCAGAAGAGTTAAAACTGTTATAGCTGCAAAGGGTGGACAACTCAATATTGAACCCTACGGACTAAGACTGAGATGCCAATAAAGTTCATGTGTGTGTAAAGGCAGGTGTTCCAATACTTTTGGCAATACAGTAAAACCTTGGATTGCGAGTAACTTGGTCTGTGAGTGTTATCAAGACGAGCAAATATTTTTAATATATTTTAACTTGATGAACGAGCGAGGTCTTGCAATAGGAGTAGCTTGGGATTCGACTTGTAGGACTCCAAGTCGCATCACATGTGAAAACCTATTTTAGTCAATGAGAGCAGTCTTAATTAGCACTACTGAAGTCGCTCCAACTTTAGAAAAGTTTCCTGTACTGCCTTAAGGCAACTTCTATCCAACTTGTGCCCATAGACTTTAAGCTGAAATAAAAGCTCAAATGCTTGTCAAAGCAGCTTTTTTTTTTTTTGTAGCTGCAGTGTGTATGAGCCCCAAGTCAGATTCTCATCTTAATTGATGCGATTTGGATTCGGCATTACAGGAAGATTACCCAGGCACTCCCTGTAGTTGCCTCAAAGTTATACTGCTATAATCTTTTTATATGGACCACAGACTGAAGGATTTATAAATGAATGGTTGTGGAATGAATAATCTGAGTTTCCGTTATTTCTTACGGGGAAATTTGCTTTGATATACGTGTGCTTTGGATAACCAGCATGTTTCCGGAATAAATTATGCTCTCAAACCAAGGTTTTACTGTATAGTGTATGTACACACACACAAACTATTTGCTTTGCATTTCTATTTTAAACTGAATGGGTTGTTTTACAAGGTAAGGGTTGAGATACACGTTAACTACTTCAGCTCCGGAAAGTTTTACCCCCTTCCTGACCAGAGCACTTTTTGCGATTCGGCACTGCGTCGCTTTAACTGACAATTGCATGGTCGAAAGAGAAAAAAAAAAAAAAAATATTTCTTACATTTTGCTAAAATTCAAATCCAAAAAAAAAAATATATAAAAAAACATTTTTTTTCATCAGTTTTGGCCGATTTATATTCTTCCTCATATTTTTGGTAAAAAAAAAAAAATAATATCGCAATCAGCGTTTATTGATTGGTTTGCGCAAAAGTTGCCGCGATTACGGATGATGAGAATTCATTTCTGGGGTTTTATTTTTTTTTATTTTTTACTAGAAATGGCAGTGATCTGCGATTTTTAGCAGTGCTGTGATATTGGGGCGGACATGTCGGACATTTTTGACACTTTTTTGGGACCAATGACATTTATACAGCGATCAGAAATTTAAATGTCCACTGATGACTGTGTAAATGCCATTGGCAGTGAAGGGGTTAACCTGCAGAGGGCGATCTAGGGGTTAACTGTGTTCCCTAGGCGTGTTCTAACTGTGAGGGGGCTGGGCTACCATGGGCATAAGAGATCTAACTGATCCCAGTGACAGGGATCAGTAGATCTCTTATGTCCCCATTGAAAGAGCGGGGAACCGATGTGTTAACATCTGCGGTTCCCCGCTCTTTGGCTCATCGGGTCCTCCGGAGTGTGTCGGGCACGAGAGCGTGCCGGCAGCGGCGCGCGCATGCCCCCTAGCTGCGCCTGCGCAAATCGCTGCCTTTTTATGGCGATTTGCGCTAAGCGTCCACACTGCCGCAGTAAATATACTGCGCGCGGTGTGGAACCGGTTAAATGAGCGATATGAGAGCGTCACTTTGAGGCTCAAGTTCTAGTCTTAGCTGGTTCAGGGGGAACCGGACGAGATTCCAACTATGTATGGGCAGGCTGAATGTAACAAAGTTGATTGATCAACGTTTACTTTAGAAACTGAGGTCTGTCGGCATGGTCTATAGGGCGAGTACTTGGATTGAAAACTGGCTACAGGGCGGGTCCAAAGGGTGGTGATAAATAGCGAGTACTGAGAATGGTCTGGTGTGGTACAGTGAGGGAAAAAAAGTATTTAATCCCATTGATTTTGTACGTTTGCCCACTGGCAAAGAAATGAGCAGTCTATCATTTTAATGGTCGGTTTATTTATTTATTTTTTGTTTAATATCGGTTTATTTCAGAGGAATAGTGAAGATAACAAATATTGTGCGCATATTGTGGTACATACATAACTCACAAAAGTACAAAACACCAAGTACACAATCCTAACAAAGTCTCTAATATATAGAGATATAAGAACCCTGAATAATTATTATTAGTGTGAAGAGGAAAAGAAGATAAAAGAAGTAAGGGGGATAAGTAGGGAAAGGAAAGGAGAAAGATGGGTGGGGAGGTTCCTAGTTGGCAATCGGAAGTCTGAAGAAAAACAAAAGAAAAAAACATTCCTAACAGTGTGCCGCTGTGAGAAGGAAGGGGGACCCCTAAGGGATTAGGGGGTCTTCCCAGGAGCGTCAGTGGTTGAGGAGACTATAATGTCTTTGTAACCTGAAATGGTCTTGAATTCCAGCCACAGAGCCCAAATTTTAGTATGTCTGCTGATATCACCTCTCGATATTTATGTGAGCTCCTCCATTAACCACTTCAGCCCCGGAAGGATTTCCAGCATTAGGACCGGAGCCCTTTTTGCGATTCGGCACTGCGTCGCTTTAACTGAAAATTGCGCGGTCGTGCGACGTTGTACCCAAACGAAATTTGCGTCCTTTTTTTCCCACAAACAGAGCTTTCTTTTGGTGGTATTTGATCACCTCTGCGTCATTTCTGATCGCCGCTATAAACAAAAGAAGAGCGACAATTTTGCAAAAAAAATCCAAATTTCTTACTTTTTGCTAAAATACAAATAAAAAAAAAAAATATAAAAAAACATTTTTTTTCACCATTTTTGGCCGATTTATATTCTTCCTCATATTTGCGATAAAAAAAAAATCGCAATCGGCGTTTATTGATTGGTTTGCGCAAAAGTGGTCGCGTTTACGGATGATGAGAATTCATTTTTGGGGTTTTTTTTTTTTTACTAGTAATGGCGGCGATCTGCGGTTTTTAGCGGTACTGCGATATTTCAGTGGACATGTCGGACTATTTTGACACTTTTTTGGGACCATTGGCATTTATACAGCGATCAGTGCTATAAAAATGCACTGATTACTGTGTAAATGTCATTGGCAGTGAAGGGGTTAACCTGCAGGGGGCACTCTAAGGGTTAACTATGTTCCCTGGGAGTGTTCTAACTGTAGGGGGACTGCACTATCTGGGGAAGGGAAGTGGTCACAGCCTTCGTATACATCACAGCCCTTCCCACTTCACACAGAGCATGTGTTTACATACACGGACCTCCGTTCCTCCGCTCGGGGGGGCCATTGCGGGTAGCCGGCGGCAATCGAAGCCGCCGCACCCGCTCCCTGGCCCTCCCCGAACACGCGCGCTCACTAAGCTCGATCCCGCAGCCGCCGTCGTATGACGGCGTTTTGCGGGAACGAACCACTTTGCCGCCGTCAAATGCCGATCGGCCGCCGGCAAGTGGTTAAATACATTGCGTCTACTTGAAGTTGGCCCCATAAGCCAGATATGAGATCCTTCGCTGCGTTAAGAAGGTGTGGAGTGATGGAGTGTTTATAAGGGCCAGATGGTTCAATAGAGTTGTGAAAAAGAATTGTCCATGGTCCCAGAGGGAGGGAGAGTCCTGTGATATCCTGAATGGTATGAAGATTAGATCAGAAAACTCGGATAAACGGGCAGTCCTAACAAATATGAGCATTTGAAGCGATTTGGCCACAATTCCTCCAGCACAGTGGTGAATTAGAAGTGGACATTTGATGGAAATTGGATGGGGTGTAGTACCATCTAGATAGAAGCTTTGGTGGATTTATTTTAACAGTGAGGGACAGAATAACGAAAAATATCCAGAAAAACGCATTTCAAAAAAGTTTTGCATTTTAAAGTGGTTGTATACCGGTAAAAATAAAAAAATAAAAAAACCTGTAAGGGAAAGGCATAATAAGCTAGTATGCACCACATACTAGCTCATTATGAAATGCTTACCTCAGAACGAAGCTCCGACGGGTCCGCTCGGTCCCCACAGAGGGAGCCGACATGTTCCCTCGGGGGATCCTTCCAGGTTCGCGGCTCTGGCGCTGTGAGTGGCCAGAGCCACGAGACGTCACTCCCGCGCATACGCGCTGGAGCCCGTCTTTCCGGCAAGGTCCGGCGCTATGCGCTTGGATCTCACGGCGCATGCGTCAGGACGTCAGCGGCTACATTTAGGGCGAATATTTCCTAAACCATGCAGGTTTAGGAGATATTCATTTTACCTACAGATAAGCCCTGTTATAGGCTTACCTGTAGGTAAAAGTAAAAAAATTGGGTATACAACCGCTTTAATGAGTGAAATAAGTATTTGACCCCTTCGCAAAACAGGACTTAGTACTTGGTGGCAAAACCCTTGCTGGCAATCACAGAGGTCAGACGTTTCTTGTAGTTGGCCACCAGGTTTGCACACATCTCAGGAGGGATTTTGTCCCACTCCTCTTTGCAGATCCTCTCCAAGTCATTAAGGTTTCACGGGCTGATGTTTGGTAACTCGAACCTTCAGCTCCCTCCACATATTTTCTATGGGATTGAGGTCTGGAGACTGGCTAGGCCACTGTAGGACCTTAATGTGCTTCTTCTTGAACCACTCCTTTGTTGCCTTGGCCCTGTGTTTTGGGCCATTATCATGATGGAATACCCATACATGACCCATTTTCAATGCCCTGGCTGAGGAAAGGAGGTTCTCAACCGAGATTTGAGGATACATGGCCCCGTCCATCGTCCCTTTGATGCGGTGAAGTGGCCCTGTCCCCTTAGCAGAAAAACACACTCAAAGCATAAAGTTGCCACCTCCATGTTTGACGGTGGGGATGGTGTTCTTGGGGTCATAGGCAGCATTCCTCCTCTTCCAAACACGGCAAGTGGAGATAATGCCAAAGAGCTTGATTTTTGCCTCATCAGACCACAACACTTTCACCCAGTTCTCCTCTGAATAATTCAGATGTTCATTATCAAACTTCAGACAGGCTGTACATGGGCTTTCTTGAGCAGGGGTACTGCGGGTGCTGCAGGATTTCAGCCCTTCACGGCGTAGTGTGTTACCAATTGTTTTCTTGGTGACTATGGTCCCAGCTGCCTTGAAATCATTTACAAGATTCTCCCATGTATTACTGGGCTGATTCATCATCGCTCTCATGATCATTGAAAATCCACGAGGTGAGATCTTGCATGGAGCCCCAGACTGAGGAAGACTGACAGTTATTTTGTGTTTCTTCCATTTGTGAATAATCTAACTAACTGTTGTCACCTCTCACCGAGCTGCTTGGCGATGGTCTTGTAGCCCATTCCAGCCTTGTGTAGGTCTACAATCTTCTCCCCGACATCCTTGGACAGCTCTTTGGTCTTGGCCTTGATGGGGAGATTGGAATCTGATTGATTGCTTCTGTGGACAGGTGTCTTTTATACAGGTAACAAGCTGAGATTAGGAGCACTTCCTTTAAGAGAGTGCTCCTAATCTCAACTCGTTACCTGTATAGAAGACACCTGGGAGCCAGAAATCTTGCTGATTGATAGGACTGATTATAGACTGATCATTTCTTTGTCAGTGGGCAAACATACAAAATCAGAAGGCGATCAAATACTTTTTTCCCCTCACTATAAGTGGGGTCCCCCCAGGGTTCCGTCCTAGGATCTATTCTATTTAATTTATTCATAAATGATATAGAGGATGGGATATACAGCTCAATATCAGTATTTGTAGATGATACAAGGTTAAACAAGGCAATAACTTCAGAGCAGGATGTGGAAACCTTACAAGAAGACCAAAATAAAATAATGGAGTGGGCAACTACCTGGCAAATGAGGTTTAATTTTGAAAAATGTAAAGTAATGCATTTGGGTGCTAAAAATACAATGCAAGCTACTAGCTATGGGGAGAACACCTCTGGGGAAATCTGGGATGGAAAAGGACCTGGAGGTCCTAGAAGATGACAGGCTCAGCAATGGCATGCAATAATGCCAGGCTACTGCAAGCAAAGTCAACAGAATATTGGCATGCATTAAAAAGGGAATTTACTCCAGAGATAAAACTATAATTTCCCCAATATATAAGACTCTGGTCCGGTCGCATCTTGAGTATGCCGTCCAGTTCTGGGCACCAGTCCTCAAGAAGGATGTGCTGGAACTGGAGAGGGTCCAGAGAAGGGCAACAAAGCTAATAAAGGGACTGGAGGACCTCAGCTATGGGGAAAGACTACAAGCATTGAAATTATTCTCTCTGGACTCTAGCCAATTGAGAGAAAATATGATAGCGATGTACAAATACAGTACTGGTGACCCTAGCACAAGGAAAAAACTCTTCAGTGAAAAGGAATTTAAAAAGACACGCGGCCATTCACTGATATGAGTAGAGAAGCGGCCTAATCATAAACTGAGGAGAATGTTCTTTACTGTCCGAGCGGTAAGGATGTGGAATTCTCTTTCTCAAGCAGTGGTATCAGCAGGGAGCGTCGTTAGTTTAAAAAAAAAAAACTATTAGATGGGCACCTTAACGATCACAACATACAGGGATATACAATGTACTATTGATATAAACAAAAGCACACTCACACACCATAGGTTGAACTGGATGGACCGGTGTCTTTTTTCAACCTTACCAACTATGTACTATGGATACAACCAGGCTGTCGGAGTTTACATGCCATTATTATTGTTATAGCCACTAGAAAGAATCACATGTTCTCCCAGCGTGGAATGGGGAAGCGAACACAATGGCTCTGTGGGAGGGATTTCCCCATCAACATTGACTGTGTTGATGGGGGAATTAAACGATTTTCTTGGGTTGCAGGAAAGAAAATCGCTCTGTCTATGGCCGGCCTTACATACAGAAACCCTACTAAAATGTCTTTCAGGAGAAGACAGCACTCCTAATGGATCTTTCTGATCTATCTCTCCCCTTCTGTCATTTGGATGCTAAGCTGGGTACACAAGGGGCGAAAATTGGCTGAAAATGGTTGCTTCGGCAGGAACTATTTGTACAGCTCCTTGTAGGACAGGAGCTGGTCTCATTACCGGCTTCTGCCAAATGAGCATGCTGGAAAGCCAGCATCCAACAACTGCGAGCGCTGATCACTGTGTTCTGGTGGGGGGCAGCAGTCCCCATGTCAGAACACAATAGCTCAGCGGGGAGATCACCGCACTAACATTGGTTGCATTAGTACGGCTATCTGTATGTTTTTTGTTGTTCAGCTTTCCTGTGTGTACCCAGCCTGGCACGCTATTTGGTCTTCAAGTGATTGTGCTGGGATGATGGTATTTTTTAGAGCCAGCGGTCAACTCCCTTGTAATAGCAATCAGAGCATCTAACTAGCCACTCGATTGTTATTACAAGCAGTGGGAGGGGACATCGCCCCCCTCCCGCGGCTTGCTTTGGCTCTCCCATGCCACTGGGAGACTCAAGATACAACAAAGCCAGATTTGGCTCTGATCGGGTCTCTGCTATGGTAACCTGGAAGCGATGACGTGACATCAGTTCCGCTTTACCCAGATGCCATCTGCATCATTTAAAAAAAAATCAAGAGCATTCAAAAGCACCAGTCTTAGTGTTTTGAATGCTTTTCAGGAGGGATTTGGGGTCTTAATGACCCCAAATCCCTCCATAAAGAGTACCTGTCACATGCCTATTGATGTCACAATAAAAGTGATAAAAAAAATTAAAGCAACAATGTAAAAAAATAAATAATGATTTAAAAAAAAATCAATAAATTGAAAGTGTCCCCGTGCCCAATGAATGGATGTGTTGGTCCCGCGTGCATGCAAACAGCAAGCGTCTCACACGTAAGGTATCACTGCAAACATTATATCATGGGCACTTGGGCAGTAATTCTAGCACGAGACCTTCTCTGTAAAAAAACTACAGTGGTAATGTACATAGTTTGTTGCCATTGCACAGGTTTGTGTAATTTTAAAGCTTGACATTTTTGGGATATATTTACTTGGCGTAACATCATCTTTTATATTTTACAATAAAAAATTGAGTTATGTAGGGTTTTTTTTTAATTCATATTCAAAAAAGTGTACTCCCCCCCACCCAAAACAAATTGTATTAGAAAAACTTGCGCAACATAAAAAAAAAAATTGCAAAACCCACCAATTTATTCTCAAGGGCCTCTGCTTTAAAAAATATATACAATGTTCTAAGTAATTTTCTAGCAAATAAAAGCGGATTGTTACATGTGAACAAAAAGTGCCAGAAAAAGCCTAGTTTTCAAATGGAAGTACCTCCTTTCATTTTCAGCCAAAGAAGCTGCCATCTTGGCCCCTGTTTAATCTTAAAAGGACGGAGGGAATAGGCTGCTCCAGGTATACGGGATAACCAATCAAGTATGCAGGTGCAGGTCCAGTCCATGAGACGGAAAAGATCAGAAAGCAAAGATTTTGACTGCACTCCGGATAGCTTGAAAAAACATGAAGAATTTATTGAAGAACCATCCAAAAAGTCATAGGTGCAGACAGTATACAGACATCAACAGCAGAATGGCAAGGATTGATTGAATCAATCCTTGCCATTCTGCTGTTGATGTCTGTACACTGTCTGCACCTATGACTTTTTGGATGGTTCTTCAATAAATTCTACATGGTTTTTCAAGCTATCCGGAGTGCGGTCAAAATCTTGGCTTCCTGTTTAATCTTAAACTGCCATGGTGCTGCACATGTGATCAGTTATGACACCAGCCATTGGATGGTTTGATAGTTTTGGTGAGAACACAAGCAATTTGACAGTTACCATTCCTGGCATGCCAGGAATCTAACTGTTTTTTGCAACGGTTAAAATAGATGGGTTTACTTCCACTTTAAAAGTTCCCCTTCACACCTACGTGCACTGCAGTGGTTCCTTCCATTTGCAGCAGTGGCATAGCAGCTGGTAGGAGGAATAGCTCCCAAGAGGCGACTTCCTATCAGAGACACCCAGAATTGGAAGAGCTGAATTTTGACTCACCACCAACCCACATGGGTAAGTATTCAACTTCTGACTATTACGAGGTGGCATGCACAGTCACAGGGAGCACTGACCATCATAAGTCAGTGTGCCAAGAAGAATCGACCTGTGTACATCAAGAGCTGTGCAACTGGTGCTATTCTGACCACTTGCGGTACCACGGGTGCAATTTCATCGTGGGCAGCAAGTTAGAACAAAGAGCAAATGTGAAATTCTGCATGAAACTGGGCACATCTGCCACAGAGACGTTTGACATAATTCAGGAAGTTTATAGCGATGTTGCAGTGAGTTGAAGATCTAGCTCAAAGGTCGCCGTTTTGACACCATTGCGGTGATCTTACCCTTTAAACTATCACGTGACCGTGATATACCACCTCGTATATTAATAAGTACATTACGGTGGAACAGCAGAAGAAGAATAATAAAAAAGGTCAGAGAGACCCCATGACAGCCATATAGTGCTTGGGTATCCATAAGAAGTCTGCCAGGCCTTGGTGGGAAATGTTTCAGCATCTCATATTTGATGAGAACAGTTTGAATTATATTACCTCTCGTCTGGCTCAGGAAGTTGATCGAAATACTCTGGGCTGACGTAGACTTGACACGTCGAACAGGCGAGGGAAGCTTCACAGGCTCCTGAGTGCAGAAAAAAAAAAAGCATTACATTGTGGTAAAAGGAGGAAAATAAAATTAAAGCAGAATTCATTAAGATTAATTGTCTGACTGCATATACACTTATGAAAAGCTGTCTTTTTTACTTTAATTTTATTTATTTATTATCAGCCAAGTAGTCCAGCAAGGGTATACAAGCAGTAGTCCAACACACCCTCCTGAACACTGCTCTAATCAGCAACTTTGCTCAAGAAGTGATAACAGTCTTGATAAGAGAAGGGTGGCACTTCAGGCTGCATGGAAGCTGGGCTGCTGCTTGTGCGTGAGAACCATGGCTCAACTCTCCTATGTAGGCAGCACAGACTTTTTTTTTTTGCTGCAATATCTAGCTTATGGGTGTCCAACCTGCGACCCTCCAGCTGTTGCGGAACTATAAGTCCCATCATGCCTCTGCCTTTGGGAGTCATGCTTGCAACAGTCAGCCCTGCAATACCTCACGGGACTTTCCTTGCAATGCCTCATGGGTCCTGTAGTTCCGAAACAGCTAGCTGATAATAAGTAAACAAGAGGCATATTACATGCAGTCAGACTACATTACAGTAATACATTAACCACTTGAACTCCGGAAGATTTTACCGCTTTCCTGACCCGGCCATTTTTTGCTATTTAGCACTGCGTTATTTTAACTGGTGATTGCACGGTTATGCAATACTGTACCCAAACAAAATTTATTTCACGCAATTCACCTAAATAGAGCTCTCTTTTAGTGGTATTTGATCACCACTGGATTTTTTATTTTTTGCAATATAAACAACAAAAAAAGACAGACTTGAAAGAAACAAAAAATATTTTTTACTTTCTATTATAAAACATGTCCAACAAAAGAATTAAAATTTAAAAAACAAAAAAAAAAGGGTTAACGTCTAGGGCGATTAAGGGGTTTACTGTGTGCCTAACTTTTGTGTGCTGCTTTTACTAAGGATCGTATTGTTTTTATTCACTGCTTAGCAGGAAATGAACAAATAATAAAATCCCCTGTTTGTGAATGCAACTCTGACAGAGCTGCGTTCAGCACCTTTAAACCGGGTCCCGGGGGTCAATAATTGACCGGGAACTGGCGATTGGCATTGTGCTGTAATGAATGACAGAGCTGGGCTGACGCGTGCCCCTGGCCTGAGCATGCGGATCACTAAATACGTGATCCGGAGCAGGAGAGCTACTCTGCTGCTGTATATGTAAGTTATACGGTCGGCAACCGGTTAAAGTGGAGCTCCAAGCTCCCCCTCCCCGAAAAATGAAAAGTCAGCTGCTGACTTTTAGTATAAGGACACTTACCTGTCCCTTGATCCAGAGCCTTGTCCTGACCTAAGCCAATTCTTCAATTAGCTTCAGATGCAGGCACCGGCATCTGAAGGATAACAGGAAATGAGGCCTTGTGGCTTCACTGCCGGATTTCTACTGTGCTTGCGCGAGTCGAGCTGCGCCTTGTGAAAGATTCCATAGTCTTCTGGGACCGGTGATGTGTCCCAGAAGACTGCAGGGAAAGGAGGAGCTGAAATTCCGGTTCAGTTTGCCGCAGCGATCTGAGCTGGAAGTGGGAGTGGGTACCTGCTCCCCCCCTCCAAAATGTGTCAAATGTGGCAGTGGGGGGGGGGGTTGTGCAAAAAAGCAGAGCTTTCCCTTTTGGGTGGAGCTCTGCTTTAACAGGGTTGAATTTGGCTATATTCTTCCAGTATTTTGCATGGAGAGGGCTTAGAGCATCTGTCAAATCTAACAAACAGTTGAGGCCCATACACACGGTACAATAATTGCCCAACAACGGTCGTCCAACAGCCTGTTGGCCGATAATCCGACCATTAGTACGCAGGATTCTACTGCCGATTTCCAATTATTGGCTGACAAGACTAGAAAACTTTTGTTGGCCAACAAGGCGTTGGCCAATTGTTGGCTCGTGTGTACAGAAGTTGGCCCAACAAAAAGTTGGAAGTGCAAACACGCATGCTCAAAATCCAAGAAGTGTTCGGTCTTGTAACCTGTGTTCCTAATTCACAAATCACATTCACCTGAACTTTCTCGTTATACGCTCATAACACGTCACTACGTTTGGCTTTGTTGGCCGATTACTTGACTACCATCAGTACGCTAGACAAAACCGCCAATTTGGACAAAAGTTGGAGGTTCAGTTCTCCAACAATCGGCACGTGTGTACGAGGCTTTAGTGTTTGCCTGCAAGAGATCTGAACTCCAGGCAAACACTTATACACAGAGCTGCTGCACAGCAGAACCCTGTCTGGCAGTGCAGGAGAGGTAATTTTTCTCTGCTGCAGTTAAACAACGCTTACAGGTCTAATCCCTCCACTTGCCTGTGACTGGACAGTGAAAGGAGAAGCAGCACACTGACTAACTCATCTGTCATTCTGCTTTCTCCTCCTACTAGAATGTCCTTTATTAGCACTAATAACTATTAACACTGCAGCACAACTGATTGGCTCCTTGTGCTGCTTATTTTCTCAGAGTTTGAGCTTTGCTAATTGCAAGAGGCTGAAACCAAGTCTCATTGAGGTACCTACACCGCATTAAAAACAACCAAACAAGTATTAAATGATTACAGAGCTGTAATAAACATTTATATCTACAAATGGGGGAATGGTATCGCGCTTAGGATTTAAGAAAGTGACTCAGCAGCTGCCCTCCAATAACTCCCTCCCTCAGGGGGGATTTATAAGGATCAGTATGTGAGGTTGGATGTGGCGCTATCTGAGCGTGTATATAAAGTATATGTTAAGTAAAGTGCTAGTATGGTGTGTTAATATAGGCTAAAAATTTTTTGGAAAAGTTATGTCTGAAACCAGTTTTAATAAAGTGCAAAAGTGCTACTGTGTCTTCCTGTGTATTTCAATATTCCATAAACTTAATAATAAAGGTATATGTAAAATAAAAAATAAATCTGTATGTGCAACTGTGCAATTGCATACACCTTACAACTTCCAAGAAATACCATTGAATCAACCTGAGTCTCATTAGTGGTGAGCTGCTATGTTTAAAAGTTCTGTGGGATTCAAAAGTTCATGTCTTTCCATATGCATAAAATACAGTTCATATATCACAAGTCCCAGGTATCCTTATTTTCTTTGCATTACCCCTGCAGGGGTGAAATGCCTATCTTTATAATCCTTAGGTGACCGGCTGTACGTACGCTAATCCCCACCCCATTTCCAGCTCTCTCCAAGCGGCTTGGCGTGACACATCTCTGCACTCCATACAGGAAGCGAGCGGGTCTTCCTATACATGAGTGAGTGGCACAAGCTGGAGACGTTCGGATGTACTAGGAGGGATACATATTAGTTTTTCTTTTTAACAAAAACCCGCAATTGCAACATTGTTACCTGAACTTGCTTTTATCCGTGTATTTGGAAATTTGGTTATTTTTTATTATGAATTTGGAATAAAACAAACAGAAGTTTTTACATATTACGCTATGGGAGCCTCTTTTTGCTCTTTTCCCTAACAACTGGACGGATGCACGCCCCACAACGAGGAACATCAGTGGATTATAAAGATAGGCATTTCACCCCTGCAGGGGTAATGCCCTCTGGTAAGGAGGGGTCCAAAGGGGAGCACGTGTGATCAACACTTCTGCCTCACAATTGTGTTATGAATTAGTTTGCACAGGAAACCACCTATGAGCACTGAACACTTTATATTGTATGAAGATTATATCAACTCATTTATGCGAAGAAAATAAGGATACCTGGGACTTGTGATATATGAACTGTATTTTATGCATATGGAAAGACATGAACTTTTGAATCCCACAGAACTTTTAAACATAGCAGCTCACCACTAATGAGACTCAGGTTGATTCAATGGTATTTCTGGAAGTTGTAAGGTGTATGCAATTGCACAGTTGCACATACAGATTTATTTTTTATTTTACATATACCTTTATTATTAAGTTTATGGAATATTGAAATACACAGGAAGACACAGTAGCACTTTTGCACTTTATTAAAACTGGTTTCAGACACAACTTTTCCAAAAAAATTTTAGCCTATATTAACACACCATACTAGCACTTTACTTAACATATACTTTATATACACGCTCAGATAGCGCCACATCCAACCTCACATACTAAACATTTATATCTGCCTGGAATCTAGCTTTCAATGCTGTCTGCATCCCTACAAAGATTTCCTTCTCCTCCTGTTCTGTATGACATCCATTACCTGAACAGGAAGTAAGGGGAAATCCCCCTCATGGGGACAAGAACAGCAATAGTCAGTATTTTTATTATGCCCTATTGAAGCAACCCCTGTACAATCAATATACTAACCCTTTATTTCAAGTGTTTTCAGCCTGGGGAAGAGACATCACAGACTCTCTTCTTTTATGGCGGTGAATGGATCCTAATACTCTCTACAGCCCTCTCCTGTGAGTGCAGGGATGAAGGCGGAGCCTTGACACGATGGGCTCATGGGAAGTGACGCGCAGTATCATTCAACACGGAAACTGAGCGGAGCTGGGTTGCCGAACGGGATAATCTGCATGAGACAGTGCTAAAGAGATGGCAAGTATAGGAGATGGAGCTATTTTAAAAACCTATTGGGGGAACCTTTTTTTTTTTTTTTTTCGTATGCATCCCAAGTTAGAATTGGGTTTTAAAAAGGTGAACACTAGCTTTTGATACACTTTACATATTTTGTTTGGCCCAAACGAACTCTGTCCCTCACTAACACGTGAAGCGGCTAGATGTGCGTTATAAACTGTATGTAGAGGAGGCTACATACAGCATACCACACTGTACTCCGGGTTTGAACCCGAGACCTTCCTGTCTCATACCCGGAACACTGTAGAGTCTATTTGATCGGCGCTCAGCCATTCAGAGAAAGCGATGTATTCTAGCAGTGAATACAAAGCTTCCTCTGATTGTCTAAGTCAGAGGTTATGACACCATCAGCCAACCTCTCTGACTGAGCCAGAGGAAGCTTTGTATTCATTACTAGAATTGAATCACTTTCTCTGAATGGATCAGATAGACTCTGTTGTGTTCCGGGTTTGAAACAGCAAGATCTCGGCTTGTACCCGGAACACAGTGCGGTATGCTGTATGTGGCCTCAGCTACATACAGTTTATAGGACACATCCAGTGGCCTCACATGTTGGTGAGGGAAATTGTTAATTTGGGCCAAGCTGGCCGAAAAAGTGTATCAAAAGTTGGAGTTCAGCTTTGAGAAAGAAGGAGAAAATCAGCTATGGAGTCCACATATCTCCTGCTGACCTCATGTCTCATCTGTGTCCTGTAGTGATGTGGAAGTTGGTGGGAAGGACAAATGAGAGCTGCAGGGGACCCCAAGCTCTCCCAATGGACATCAGGGGAAGAGTTCTTAGCAACAGAGCAGCACAGGCAGCAGGAGTTGTACTTGTTTTGTTTTTGTGTTTACCGGTGCATGCTTGGTTCAGACTTTTTACATATGATACAGGGTCTCTAAACCCAGCCAATTTGTTGTACATTCAGTAATCACTTACCTTCCAACTCAATGCCGTACCTATGAGCAAGGTACAGAACACTTTCTCCGATCTTCCCTTTAACAGGAATGCGCTTTCCGGCCCTATCTATAAATACAACATCCACCCTGTGGGAGAGAGTTGACATGCGTTTACAATCCATTCGTACAAATTAGCCTATTAGAGTCCACCTAGACCTAGACCCATGCTTTGTATTATTCCTTCGTATTTGTCTGGTATGACCAATGATTTCTACTTTAACCATAGCTTGTCTAATCCCCTCTCAATAGTTAAAATGTAAGAATTCAAGTGGTATTAAAGGTATTTTTAATTTTAAAAAAATCACGTTAAAAACTTTCCTGCTCTGTGCAATGGTTTTTCACACAGAGCAGCCCCGAACCTCCTCTTTTTGGGTCCTCCGCCAGCGCTCCTGACCCCGCTTCTATTCCGAGTGCCCCCACAGCAAGCGGTTTGCTATGGGGGCACCCAAGCTTGCTCCCTCCTGAGCCCTGCTGTGTGTCCATAAGACACACAAAGCGGAGCTCAGCCTGGCTCCTGCTCCCTCCTCACTGGCTGTCAGTAGTGACTGACAGTAGCGGGAGACAATGGCTCCCACTGCTCTCTCTTAGCCAATCAGGAGGCAGAGACCCAGGATAGCAGCTGCTCTAATTGCACATCACTGGATTGCGATCGGGCTCGGGTAAGTATTAGTGTGGGCTGTGGGGGGGGAGCTGCATACTGAAGGTTTTTTTTACCTTTAGCACCACTTTCACTTTTGCAGGTGGGTGAGGGAAGAAAAAAATGACTGTAGCTGGAGTGTAAAATTAAACATGACCTCTAATATTTAAAGAAAACCTGTGTTGAGACTGACTGTCTCTGGCTTCAAACCTTTCTGAGAGACTGTTCTGGACACACATGCAGAATAGATAGTTAAAGCGATTGTAAACTCTGTTACACCACTTTTGCCTACAGGTAATCCTATAACCAAATTTGTCCGTGCCCATGTCTATAAATAAACAAATAGGTAGCCACCTATCTATTTAAGAAACCTACGAGCTAGAAGGCAGTACTATGTAATCGGCTATGTATGTGGCCGGCGGACGGGCAGTAATACACAGAAGGGTAGCCTTGCTGACAGAGGGTTCTGACTGCGGATCAGACTCACCAGTTGGATGCTGGAAATCAGGTCTCCGATTGGTTGGGAGGTTTATCCCTCCCATTCAGTATATAGATATAATCCGAGGTGTCGTGCCGTGGGGTCACGCCCTCCATAGAAGTTGTGATGACGAAACGCGTCAGTGTGTGTCCCCATGGCAAATAGGAAGTGACGTTTGTGCTCCAAGCTGAACTGCGGAACACGGATTCTGTACCAGTGACCGTTCGGACGGCTGGAGCGGTGATGTAACGTTTGAATTGATGAGTGTTTACGCTGGTCTTAATTGTTATTAAGTAAGTGTGTTTTAGGGCGAGGGGTGAATAAAACTTTGAACGGAAGTACACTATGTGAGGCTTTTTATTTCTCCGGATACAAGTGATTGTGGAGGAGTGATCGCTGTGAGGCAAGATTAGCTACTCACTGAATTCTGACAAGGGCACTTTAAAGTAAGCGTCTAGTAAGTGGGCACTCCATTGGGAGCGGTTCACCTGATGAAAAAAAAAAAAAAGTTTTCTTACTTTTTGCTAAAATGCAAATCCAAAAAATATATAAAAAAATGTTTTTATCATCGGGTTTTGGCCGATTTATATTCTTCCTCATGTTTTTGGTAAAAAAAAAAAAAAACACAATCGGCGTTTATTGATTGGTTTGCGCAAAAGTGGCTGCGTTTACGGATGATGAGAATTCATTTCTGGGTTTTTATTTTTTACTAGTAATGGCGTCGATAGCGGTACTGCGATATTGCAGCGGACATGTGGGACCATTTTGACACTTTTTTTGGGACCAATGACATTTATACAGCGATCAGAAATTTAAGTATCCACCGATTACTGTATAAATGTCATTGGCAGTGAAGGGGTTAACCTGCAGGGGGAGATCTAGGGGTTAACTGTGTTCCCTAGGTGTGTTCTAACTGTGGGGGGGCTGGGCTACCATGGGCATAAGATGTAACTGATCCCAGTGACAGGGATCAGTAGATCTCCTATGTCCCCACTGTCAGAATGGGGAACCGTTGTGTTTACATCGGCTGTTCCCCGTTCTTTTGCTGTGGCCGCTCATCGCGCCTCGCTGGCGGACATCGGGTCCGCCCGGGCCGCGGGCACACTCCTCCGGAGTACGGCGGCGCGCACGCACCCCCTAGAGGCCACTCAGCAAATCGCCGTTTATTTACGGCGATTCGCGGGACGCATCCACACTGCCGCAGTAAATATTCTGCGCATTGTGTGGAAGTGGATAATAAGGCTTACCTGTAGGCACGGTGAATATCTCCTAAAATTGCACCGTTAAGGAGATATTCACTGTATCCGCATGTGCCGACGTCATCGGCACATGCGCACTGAAGAGACGGCTCGGGGGTGCTGTTTCTTCAGGGCTCTTGAGGTGACCGGCAGCTCTCGTGCGCATGCGCGGGAGTGACGTCATCACGGCTCCGGCCAATCACAGCACCGGACCCTGCGAACCTGGAAAAAACTCCGGGAGACATGTCGCTGGTCACAGAGGTGTGCGGGGACCGCTGCAACAGCGTCGATCAAAGGTATTTCATAATGAACTAGTATGCGATGCATACTAGCTCATTATGCTTTTCTCTTGCAGGTTTTTTTTTGTTAAAATTTTTTGAAGAGTTTACAACCACTTTAGTCAGGTCAGAAGACATCCAGTGATGAAAAGAAATTACTGTTGGAATTGTAGAAGGAGGTAAGGTATTGCAGCCTGAGCTGTTTTTTTTTTTTTTTTTTTTTTTTTTTTAAAAAGCTGCTCAAGACTCTTTAAAAAAAAGCCCAGATTTAGACTTTACCCTCAGTTTAAAAAAAGAAGTTTGTGTGTAAAATAAATAAATACAAAAAGAAGCATACTCACCTTAGGAACCCTCCGTTCCTGCAGCTACTGGTCAGCACATTGACAGGGAAGACCATCTCAGGAGGACTCCATACAGTGTTGAGCCTGTTTATAATCCTGTAAGTGTTTTTAACCATTGCCTTTTATTAAACTTGCTGACATATTGCACTTAGAAGCACCTTTCTCTGCATACCTGTCCCCCGCTTCCTCTACACTGAGAACTTAGCGATCAAACACCATTGATCGCTCAGTTCTCTCCCTCCGCTCTGAGTCGTGACTATCGGTCACCGGCTACATGCAATGCCCCTCCAGTGCTCACTGGAGTGCTGGGCTGTGCAGAGGGCAGGAGCGGCTGGCTCCAGGGCCGATCCTAGGGTCACAGACGCCTGGGTGCAGAAATATTTCTGGCGCCCCCACATGGGCGTGGTCAACTTAATAACTCCCCCCTTTGCAAACGTTTCTATGGCAGTGACATAAACACAGAAATGCTCCTCTAAGGAGTCTTTGTTAACCTAAAATCCTCCCACGATCTCATAACAATAAGCAAAATACAGGAAGAGAAGCAGAGTACTCTAATGGGACCTGGAGCGGGGCCTCTCTATATAGACTGCAGACATAGTACAGGAGGTATAAGAGATGGTCAGAGACTGCAGAAATTATACAGGAGATGGTCAGAGGCTGCAGACAGGACACAGGAGATGGTCAGAGACTGCAGACATACTACAGGAGAGGGTCAGAGACTGCAGACATACTACAGGAGAGGGTCAGAGACTGCAGACATAGTACAGGAGAGGGTCAGAGACTGCAGACATAGTACAGGAGAGGGTCAGAGACTGCAGACATAGTACAGGAGATGGTCAGACACTGCAGACATAGTACAGGAGAGGGTCAGAGACTGCAGACATACTACAGGAGAGGGTCAGAGACTGCAGACATAGTACAGGAGAGGGTCAGAGACTGCAGACATAGTACAGGAGAGGGTACAGACGTCAGAGACTGGGAGAGGACATGATACAGACGTCACAGACTGGTAGAGGACATGATACAGACGTCAGAGACTGGGAGAGGACATGATACAGA
>BLSH010290769.1:242108-276709 GCA_018402905.1 Glandirana rugosa | reverse complement strand
TAACAGTGCCACGTCACCAGTGCATACCAGTGCCACCTTACCAGTGCATACCAGTGTCACCTTACCAATGCATACCAGTGTCACCTCACCAGTGCCACCTTACCAGTGCATGCCAGTGTCACCTCACCAGTGCATACCAGTGCCACCTTACCAGTGCCATCTCACCAGTGCATACCAGTGCCACCTTACCAGTGCATACCAGTGTCACCTCACCAGTGCCGTCTCACCAGTGCATACCAGTGTCACCTTACCAGTGCATACCAGTGCCACCTTACCAGTGCATACCAGTGCCACCTTACCAGTGCATACCAGTGCCATCTCACCAGTGCATACCAGTGTCACCTCACCAGTGCCACCTTACCAGTGCATAACAGTGCCACGTCACCAGTGCATACCAGTGCCACCTTACCAGTGCATACCAGTGTCACCTTACCAATGCATACCAGTGTCACCTCACCAGTGCCACCTTACCAGTGCATGCCAGTGTCACCTCACCAGTGCATACCAGTGCCACCTTACCAGTGCCATCTCACCAGTGCATACCAGTGCCACCTTACCAGTGCATACCAGTGCCACCTTACCAGTGCATACCAGTGCCATGTCACCAGTGCCACCTTACCAGTGCAGTCTATCAGTGCCAGCTAATGAGTACCCATAAGTGAAAAATGTTATATCAGAAACTCACCTCCTCATTGTGGCCATTACACTCTGCCCATTAATTTTGAAGGCAGTCCCGCCCCTCCTGTGGACTACATCTCCCATAATTCTTTGCAGTACAAGAGGGAGGGGGAGGGAGGAACACTGTGCTCTGTTTCCCTCCCCTAACCTCTGTACTGCAGGGAGAGTGAAGGGAGGAGGGAGGAGGGTATGACACTCAGAGGGGGAGCGGCTTCAGCCTGTGTGCAGCTTTGTAGCATCGCCGCTCCTCCCCCTCTGAGTGTCATACACTGGACAGAGCGGCTCTTCTCATCTAGCAGCCGCCGCCCTCCGGGAAGCTGCCTGGCTGTGATCAGCCTTAAAAAAGTGGAGAGGAGTGAAGGGACAACTTTCACAGTTCAGCGCCCACTCCCTGCGGCGCCTGGGTGCACTGCACCCCGCGCACCCGCCCAGGATCGGCCCTGGCTGGCTCAGTCTCCCAGTGGCTTCAGTGTGTATCGCGTCAGCACGAACTGCACTCCTGTGATCCATAGGAGAACTAGGGCCATAAAAGCTTTAACTATACTTCTCCTTTAAAGAGCAACTTCACACTCTCAGTGAACATGGACTACTTTTAAATCTCATGCTGTTAGCATTAGTAAATAGAAAGAAAAGTATATCATATTTACTTGTTTTAAAAAATTTTTTATACATTTCCTGAGTTACTTCCTGGTTTCCAGGTTTAGACAGTCTCCGCTCGAATTCATCCCAAAGGTGTTTCTATCAGGTTGAGGTCAGGACTCTGTGCAGGCCAGTCAAGTTCCACCACCCCAAACTCGCTCATCCATATCTTTATGGACCTTGCTTTGTGCACTGGTCCAAATCATTAGGTGGTGGGGGGATTATGGTGTGGGGTTGTTTTTCAGGTGTTGGGTTTGGCCCCTAAGCTCCAGTGAAGGGAACTCCTAAGGCATCAGCATACAAAGACATTTTGGACAATTTCATGCTCCCAACTTTGTGGGAACAGTTTGGGGATGGCCCCTTCCTGTTCCACCATGACTGCGCACCAGTGCACAAAACAAGGCTAGGGATTAAGTCTAGGGAGGCAAGGGGCTACATAATACTGGACAGCCAGGAAAGGAGAAAGGCTATATCTGATTGCTGCAGTGTCTAACGAAGCTCACAGTGTGCAGTGAAATCAGAATACAGGAGAGGAGTGTGTACAAGACTGAAGGCAAGGCTGCAGTTCAATTTTACTACTATAACATAATAGTTCTGGAGGTTATTCCCTGTTACAGCTGTAGCCAATGGCCCCCTTAGGGGTGGCTGGTTGTTGTGGTTCACCTGATCACACTGCCCTCAATCACACTTTTTCCTCACATCCAGAGACACAGAGCAGGCTGGTACTTTTTTTTTTTTTTTTAATTAGGGGATTTGAACTTGGATGGGGTAGGGATCATTATGGGATGCCCAAGAATCAAACAGTTCTTTACACGGGACCTCTATATACAACTCCGTATATACACTTCTCCTTCCTCACTCCCCCACTGACACTTGCTGCACGTTTTTCTCCTTGTTTCTCTCTCCTGCACAACACTTGCTCAGCACAGATGAGACCTGGTGGGATATTTACCAGGCCTCCATATCATCTTGTTTGGCTTAGCTAGTACATGGTGAGGCCTGCTGTAGTTGAAGCAAGGCCTCCGGACCGCCCATTACGGGCAGGGACTAATAGCCCCCCCACCAAAGTGTAGCAAAGTACAATGTGCTAGCTAGTATGATGGACTACTACTCCCAGCCCATTCTATTTCAGTCCCTGCCAGCTCCTCCAGCTGCAAGGCCTCCTCCACTGCCACAGCAACATCAAAGTCCCACACCGGCTTCTGCATCCTTCCCAGACTTTCTCTCACCCCAATGTGCTTTGGCATGTGTCCTCCAGTGTCCCAGGGTGTGTTGCTCACCGACTCCTGACACCTGTTGTTCCTCACTGAAGATCTCTTCCAATAGTGCTCTCTCCCGCTGTCCTTTCTGCTCTGCCTTGTGCCTCTCCATCAAGATCTCGCTCCTCCTGGCTGCAGCTGAGCACTCAAGGCCCGGGGCCACCCCCCGGACTGAGAGATCCCCCCCTAGGCGGCGACAGCCACCACACTATAACATCTTCAGACTTACACCTGAACTCTCTCCTCCCCAGACTGGGCTGATCCTGGGTATTTAAGGAGGCCTGCCCCCTGCCAATCCAGATTGGGGATTGGTCAGGGCTCCTCAGAACACCCCAAATGGCTACACCTCCCCTCCCACCTCTCTTCCCAGAAAACACCAGAAGCTTCTGGAAAAAAGTGGGAGGTCCTGATGACGCCACCCGTGAATGACCCAGCCCTACCCTGAGCCACTCCCAGCCCAGAATTAATAACCTGTGTTATGTCAATATAGCCAATTCATCAATATCTCCAATTGCGTCACTTCCAGTTACCGTAAACCGCACTTAATTGAAGATTTTGACGACTTGCTGTTTTGACACAACACCAACAACCTTAAACACTCCGGTATACGGTATTATTAGCAGATATTCTTAGTCTGCTCTGATACTAGCCAACAAAATGGACGCCCCCCCGCGGCGGTGGCAACTTTTTCCTCTTTACCCGCTGATGTGTCAAAACAGCAATTAGTCTAAATCTCCAATTATGGATGGTTTAGATTAACCGGAAGTGATGTAATTGGAGATTTTGATGAATTGGCTATAGTGACAGAACATCTGCACTAAGTCAGGTCTCACTAAAATTGCCTCACCTAGCAAAAGTCCCACTCCAACACCTACCCAGCGTAAAGGGCGCAACATAGAATTTATATAAAAATTTTTCTTCTAGGAGTTTTCATCATAACTGTAAAGTACAAGGTGTGTCCAAAGAGTAATAAGAAAGAGAGTTTAAAAATTATTTTATTGAAATATTTTACAATTGAACACAGGGGTTGATTTACTAAAACTGGAGAGTGAAAAATCTGGTGCAGCTGTGCATGGTAGCCAATCAGCTTCTAACTTTAGACTGTCAAGCTTTGACAAAAAACAAAAAAAAAAAAACAAACTGGAAGCTGATTGGCTACCATGCACAGCTGCACCAGATTTTGCACTCTCCAGTTTTAGTAAATCAACCCAATTGTCTGCTTTAAAAGTAAGCACCTTGTGATTGCACACAACGCCCCCAGCAATTTTTCTATTCTTCACAGCATCCCTGTAAGTCAAGTGGAAGGGCGTTCAGAGCCTGCGTAGTTTGACTTTCGATTTGCTAATAAGAGCCTTCTTGGGGTGAGGTGACGTGGGTGTGTGCCAGTCTGAACCTGGTTTTTCGACTCGGGATCTTACTCAAACACCCACCATTCATTATTATTATACAGGAATTATACAGTGCCAACAGTATATGGAGCACTTTACCATATAAAAGGGGGACAATATGGTTACAATACAATAAAATACGAGAGGGCTAAGAGGGCTCTGCTCATAAGAGCTTACAATCTAATAGAGTGGGGCAAGTGGTACAAAAGGTTGCAACTGTGGGGGATGAGCTGATGGAAATGATAAATGGATTAGTTGGAGGCGTGATAGGCTTCCATGAAGAGATGAGTTTTCAGGGATCGCCTAAAGACAGCTATCAAAGGAGATAACTGGGCAGATTTAGGTAGAGTATTGCAGAGGATGGGAGAGACTCTGGAGAAGTCCAGGAGACACGCATGGGAGGAGGAGACAAGGGAGCTAGAGAGCAGGAGGTCTTGAGAAGAGCAGAGAGGATGGTTTGGGTGGAATTTGGGACAATTTTGGTGGTGTAGCTCGGGGCAGAGTTGTGGATTGATCCCCTGTGATCACTCAATTAAAAAAATCTTCCTTAACAGGCCAACAGGTCTTGGCAAACGGGTTGATGGTATTCTTTCTGATAAGGTGACAAGTTCTTTGTAACAAGCTTTTCACACACTTTTCTCATGTTCAAATCCTGATTTACGATTTCATGAACAATTGACTTGGTAATTCCCATTTCCTCTGCAATCATTCTGATAGTGAGCAGCCGGTCACCTCACTGCATCCACATTCTCTTCCGTTTTTGATGAAGAGGGGCGTCCTGATCATTGTTCATCTTCAACACCTTATCATCCTTCCTTGAAGGCCTTGTGCCACCGGCACACTTGTATGCTTGTGCTGATGATAGCGCATGCACTTTTACCCAATTTCACACAAAATGTTATTGGGTACCGCTGATTCCAACTCGCTTGCATTTTTTTTAATGCAAGGCACTTGAACAGGGTGTCACAAAAAAAAAATGTCTAGACTCTTACAGGGCTGGAATCCGTGACCGATTTGCCGGGGAAATGACTGGTCTACATGACTGATAGGGTGTCAGGATGATTGAAGCGCATGATTTCTATTAATACAATGTAATATAAAATGAAATAGTTCAACCAAAATACAGAATCAGTGGGAGCCCCGAGTGTGTCACTTGCTACCACATGCAGCATGTCACTTGCCACTTAGCCTGCCACCAGATTCAGCTTGTCACTTGCCACTTAGCCTGCCACCAGATTCAGCTTGTCACTTGCCTGAAAGGCTCACAACTTTTCTCTGCCTCTCGCTAGCGATATGGCATCCGATCGTGTAAACCAGCACATGCGCAGTTTTGCCAGAGTGAGGATGGAACAGCTGCGATGCGGGGTGGGCAGTGATACATGATGTAATCTCTCTGCTCGCTCGCCACACCTCATACAGTGCAGCCTTCGAGGCCTGGCTACGAAAAAGCCATGGACCAGCACGGCCCACAGCCCGGGGGTTGGGGACCCCCACTCTAACGTATACCTGGCACCCCACCCCAAGTGACCTTGGCCAGCTTCTCCCTTCTCAAGCGTAGGAACTTCATTCTCATTATATTCTGGACACACCTCGTATATACAAGTCTGCTTTCAGAATGCTTCATTGTGCCTGTTGTACCTATTATCCTATTTCCTCAATTATGAGCGAAATTTAGATTTAGTTTAGGGCAGCACATCCTAGTTCTCATTTTGTATCATGGTCCTTCAGTTATCTACTGCTGGTTTAGATGCTTTCAAAGCGGTGGCATGATGTAAAAAAACACATTACCACAGTGAACCAAAAGCATCTATACCACCAAGAATAGATGAAAACTGTCGTTCATCCCTTTCTGCAGGGCAACCTGCCCAAATAGCTCCATACGCCCCATGTTTTGCAGGATATTGCATTCGGCAGGGACAAGCTGCCAAAGCAAAGACACCACCACTATGTAGATGCATTCATTGTAAGGCGTGGAGATAATCCCCAGGGGAAGAGGGACATTATCAGTGAAATCTCATTACTGAACTCTAATTTCTAACACCATCTTGCTTATTACAGACACAACAATCAGTCAGATTTTCCTATTGCCCTTCTCCTATTCTCCTGTGCTTTTAGAGCTCTACTGGTTTCCCCAGAGCCATGCCAGTATTCACCATGCATACAGGCTTCAGTCTACTGCATGGATGAGCAAGGAGCAAACAAGAGAAAATGGCATCACAGACATTTCCCTCCCTTTTGATTTCATCCTGTTTAACTGTTCAGCTAGAAAATAAAGTTTTCTACTACTTAGGAAGCGGCCATCCTCACAGGTCCCATCCCGATGCAAGATCAGACTTGTCAAATCTAAAAAACAGGTGAAGAATATCAGCCTCATCAGCAAGCATACGTATGTGTCAAACACACCAAGGTTATTGCGTTATTTTTAGCTGCTCTATTGTAAACTCTATGTCTTTTCTCTGTATAATAAAGTTTCCTGTTTGCAGTTAAGCAGCAAAGCCCATGCGGACTGTGCACAGTCTGTTTGTTCTGTAGGGCTATATACAGAATTTCTAACAATATTTATGAATTAAGTTCCAAACAGCATTATTATTGAAAGGGACCCTATCAGATCCCTAAACCAATCCAAATACGAGTAGCTTGCAAGAGCAGAGCGGCTATATTAATCTCTCTCTGTCCCTTCTCTGTACCAGCTCTCTAGCCTTCATCAGAAAATTGGAAATTTCCTGGAGTGTCAGATGCCTGTGCAGTGGTTTTAGCCTTTGACTCCTTATTCAGAATGCAGTAGAAGCAAAGGGGTCAGAGGATAGAAAGGTTCATGGAGGGGAACATCAGCATCTGGTACTTCTTGAAGTATTGAGTGCCAAATACAGAAACAAAATCTATTTAGCATGAAGAGTGCAAAACCACACCAAGTCCAAGGAAAATGTTCATCAATTCATTGGCCGGGAGTAGTCTTTTTCTTACAGACAAGTTTCTTTATTACCACAGCCAAATCCTATAAGGTCTTTGCCTCACATCAGAGTAGCCTCCATGGAGGTATGCGTCTGTGGTCACAGCAAACAGGTCCCATGACAGAAACAGAATCTTTAGTTAAGTATACTTCTTATATTTTCTAATATTATCTGTATCTGTCATTACTTTTAATAAATATTATACTAGTATTTGTGTGCTCTCTCTTTGCACATATCAAATAAAAACCCTAAACGAACGTAGAGTGCTTGTAAAGTCTCCTGGTTTTTCACCTAAATGCATTCTATGCATTAAGGTGAAAAACCTTCTGTACTGCAGCTGCCCCCAGAGCCCCCCCCCCCCATGCTTTTCTTACCATTCCAGCGATGTGCATGAGCCCTGCTGCTCCAGCCGATGTCTCTTGCCTCATTGAATAGATTGATAGTAGCAGGAGACATTGGCTCTTGCTGCTGTCAATCAAATTCAGTGACATGGGAGCGGGGGTGGGGTTGGGGCCGAGTCCCGCTGTCTGTGTCAATAGATGCAGCAGTGGGACTTATGAGCGTGCCGCCATGGGTGCCCCCATGGAAAGCGATTTTCTGTGGGGGCACCTGATGACGGGGAGGTACCAGGAGCGCTGCTGGCGCTCCCCACACAAGGAGGATCGGGGCTGCTCTGTGCAAAACCCTTGCACAGAGCAGGTAAGTCTAACAAGTTTGTTATTTAAAAAAAAAAAAAAAAACAAGCCTTTACAATCAATTGAAACTATCATGTGACCGTGATACAACATTGATTTTGCCATATATGCAGTGTTTTTGTCATTTCCTGTGAACAAAATATAGACAGTGAAAACCAATATTCTCTTTCTTCTAAATTGTTGTTTGTGAACTATTACTTTCCCTCCACCCATGTTCCTCTTTTCCTTCAAAACATTTTTGATGGTACTCTTTCAGGTGTCATTACATCCGATGCTTGGATATGGTAGGGTTGGACCTGGTTTTATTGTTGTCTGTGTTCCTGTCCCCCCTCCATTTGTTATCCCCAGAGACACTCAGGGCATTGCTCCATGGAAAACTTCCTGCGCTTTTTCCATATACTCCTATGGAGAATCCACTAAAGAGTAAGTAATTTTGATTATTTTATTAATCACTTGCCTTCCAGCGTACGTATATAAACGTACTGGACAGCAAATGCTTATACGGGATCCGGGCGGCTGCTCTGATCCTGGTACCATTTTTTCAGCTGGCAATGTTGCTTACATTAGATTTTACTAGGCCCAGCAGTAAATGTTGATAATAGTCGAGTATAATAAAGGGAAATGCTTTGACTTACGTATCTTCACATGGCTTACTTGCAGGACCAGCGTCTTCTGATTGGGCAGCAGCTAAACACAAATAATTCAGTCATATCCTTGAACCACAAGCAATAATTATATACAATACAAAACAAAGTGCAGTAAACGTACAATCACAAGTGCAGCGCTAAAATAAATCACAAGAACCAAAAATATTGAAAGTGAATCCAAAAATTGTGTAAACTAAAAGTGACAGTCCCAAGTAAATTCCTCTCTGTAAGAGTCTTCACATGTTCTCTAATCAATCATTTTCCAAACGTGAAAGACACCTTGTGAGCCACCTAAGCCCCAGATGACGTCAGGTGTGAAGAAACGCGTTGGACAGAGCTTATGCTCATGACGTCATTGCGCACATTGGTACCAAGAATGACCCGTCTGACTTTCGAGACCTGTATATTGAATGACACTGGTCTCTTAATATTGCTGAATGACATGCACCTGAGATTGTGATCTTTAAGAATAAATAATTGGAAAAGGATGAAGATGTGCAGTGGGGGTTGGCCCTTTAAAATACATGCCTGGTTAACACTTTGCTGTGTGCAGAAGAGTCAATTTGCTCTGGAAAGCATGTGTATTGGATACACAGTGGTGGCTCACAAGGTGTCTTTCACATTTACAACATGATTGATTTAAGAACATGTGAAGACTTTACTTGGAACGGTGACTTTTAGTTTACACAATTGTTGGATTCACTTTCCGTATTTTTTTTTTTATTTATTGCCACTTTATTTTAGTGCTGCACTTGTGTTTGTATTCATAAGTTTATGTCCGTTGTTGTGCCAGCTGCTAGTTTTCTCTGAGCGCGATTTCTCCTTGGGTTTAAGTAAATATACAATTGCCAGGGCTCCTTCAACACCATCCACTGCACCCTTTGCCTTCAAAGCAGCATCAATTCTTGTTCTCGTCCGGCCTATAGAGAGATGATGGCCGGGCGTTGGGACAATCATCCTTCAGGTTGGACGTCACATGGCGTCCTCCCCGGAACGCACCTTGCGTGTCGCTCCATGGGCTACGCTCCGGCACAATCTGTCACCTGCTGTGTCCACTGGTTGCTGCCGGTACCATGTGATCACTGTGACCAATCCCAGCAGATCACATGACAACTGTACACAATGGTTGGCTTTCATTCATGCCATCCATTGTGTACTATTATGTTGATCTCTGTGATCACATGGTACAGGCAGGGCCAATCATAGCTCATCTGTACCATGTGACTAGCTGTGGCCAACCACACCTAACCACAATAGTAAACACTGAATGAATCAATTTCATGCAGTAAAAATGGTTGCTTATAACAGTGCAATTCAAATGGTATAAGCAAGCAACATGTAAAAAAAAAAAAAAATAATCCTAAAATCACTTCCACAGAGTAGTACAGTGTTACTATGGTAACACTATAATGCTCTGGTCACAGTATGTTAAAGAAAAAAAATATATATAAAAATATTTTTGGGGGTTTTCATTCTTTACATTCTGTCACCAGTAAGTGTCCCTGATCACCACCCACCAGTTATAGGAGGACGCTGCACGAAAAGAAAAAAACTTTAATTTCTTCATTTTCCAAAATATTGCTATACTCGCTTGGACTGTCTACTTTACAAAAATGGATAATTTGGGGGACATTTGTACTTTCCTGGCGTTTTCGGCCTCAAGAGATGAGATAGGCCGTCAGTACTTCAGGATTGATTGGTTTACAGAGATACCTGCATATACCATAGTTTGTGGACTCTATAACTTCCCTACAGGCTAAATAGTATACACTGATTTGGGTTATTTTCACCAAAGAAATGTAGCAGAATAGTATGGCCTAAATTTATTAAGAAAGATTATTTATTTGCACAATTTTATAAGGGAAATTAAGAAAATGTTATTTATATAGCAAAAAATAAAAAAAGACAGTGGTGATTAAATACCAAGAAAAGACAGCTCTATTTGTGTGGAAAAAAAAAAAAAAACTATGAAAGCTGAAAATTGTCCTGGGCTGGAAGGGGTGAAAGTGCCCGGTACTGAAGTGGTTAAGGAACTCGGCAGGTCGGTTGTTCCAAACATCTTTGAGAACTAAGCACAGATCTTCTGTGGATGTCGGCTGCCTCGAATCCTTCTATCTCTTCATGCAATCCCAGACAGACTCCATGATGTTGAGATCAGGGCTCTGTGGGGGCCAAACCATCACTTCCAGGACTCCTTGTTCTTCTTTACACCGAAGATAGATTGGGGTCACTGTCCTGCTGCAGAATAAATGTGGGGCCAATCACACACCTCCCTGATGGAATGGCTTCATAGATAAGTATCTGCCTGTATTTCTCAGCACTGAGGACAGCATTGATTCTGACCAAATCTCCAACTCCATTTGCAGAAATGCAACCTCAAACTTGCAAGGAACCTTCACCATGCTTCACAATTGCCTGCAGACACTCATGTCACTGCTCTCTAGCTCTTCCCCCAACCAACTGCTTCCTGCTACAGACAAATATTTCACATTTTGACTCATCAGGCCAGAGGCACATGCTGCCATTTTTATGCACCCCAGTTCCTATGTTTACATAGTTGAGTCATTTAGTCTTGTTTCCATGTTGGAGGTCTGGCTTTTTGGCCAAATTCTTCCATGAAAACCACTTCTGGCCAGATTTCTCTGGAGAATAGATGGGTGTACCCGGGTCCCACTGATTTCCGCCAGTTCTGTGCTGATGGCACTGCTGGAGATTTCTGATGTGGAAGGGAAGTATGCATGACGAGTCTCTCATCTGATGCATTAAGTTTGCCTGGCTGACCACTGTGTCTTTGGGTCTATGGTCCTCAACATTTCTTTGTGCTTCTTCAAAACCCCAGTTTGCTGTGAAATGTTCACCTGGGAGAGACCTTGCTGATGCAGTATAACTACCTTGTGTCTTGTTGCTGTGCTCAGTCTTGCCATGGTGTATGACCTGTGACATGCAACTGTCTTCCACAACCTCACTTTAGCAGAGTTTGGATGTTCCTCACCCAGTTTAACCCTCTTAAATAGCTGTTTCGATTAATGACCGTTTCAACCTACATATGAAATTAATGATCATTAGCCCCTGCTTGGTATAACTGGTTAATCATACACCTGAACCTAATCCTACAAAATACCTGACTTTGATGCAAGTGTAAGCACTGATGCTGGATTGAAGCCAAAAGGCAGTCACACCAAATATTGATTTGATTTGGATTTTTCTTCTGTTCGCTCACTTTGCATTTTGTAAATTCATAAGAAATAAACTCTTAAAACATATATTATTTTTTAAAGAATTCTTACTTTACAGCTTTTCACTTTACAGTGATGAAGTGAGTCATTTAACCACTTCCTTACTGGGCACTTAATCCCCCCTCCTGCCCGGACCAATTTTCAGTTTTCAGCGCTGTCACTCTCTGAATGACAATTGCGCGGTCGTGTGACGTTGCATCCAAACAAAATTGACGTCCTTTTTCCCCACAAATAGAGCTTTCTTTTGGTGGTATTTGATCCCCTCTGCGATTTTTATTTTTTGCGCTATAAACAAAGAGCGACGATTTTGAAAAAAAAGAGCAATATTTTTTACTTTTTGCTACAATAAATATCCAAAAATAAAAAAAAAATGTATTCATCAGTTTAGACCGCTATATATACTTCTACATATCTTTGGTATCTTTGGGTTGCGCAAGAGTTATAGCGCCTACAAACTATGGACATTGGTTTATGGCGTTTTTATTATTATTATTTTTTTTTTTTTACTAGTAATGGCGGCAATCTGCGATTTTTCTTGGGACTGCGATATTGCGGCGGACATGTCTGACGTTTTTGACACTTTTTTGTGACCAATGACATTTATAGAGCGATCAGATGTCATTGGCAGTGAAGGGGTTAACACTAAGGGGGCAGTGAAGGGGTTAAATGTGTTCCCTGTATGTTTTTCTAACTGTGGGGGGCAAGGCTAACAGGGACATAACAGATCTAACTGATCCCAGTGACAGGGGTCAGTAGATCTGGCATACCCCCCCTCACAGAGCGGGGAACCGCTGTGTTTACATCGGCGGTTCCCCGTTCCGGCTCTCTGTGAGGAGATTGTGGGTCTCCGGCAGACATCGAGTCCGCCCGACCCACAGGCACGCTCACGCGGCGTGCGGAGGCCCAGCACGAGCATAAGGGGAGGACGTCTATTGACGGCCTCCCGGCAAAGCAGATCCACCCTGTAGCCGTCAATCGGCTATGGCGTGGATCTGAAGCGGTTAAACTGTCATGAATGGGTTGCATTCATATCGGATGTGCTTTACTAATGTGTGCTGTGATTTTCCCACTATTATCCCATAGTATAGAGTGCTGTGATTGGCCCAGGTACCATGTGATAGCTGTGGGTCAATCACAGCATCACTATAGGAATCATAGCTGTTTTGAATGAAATTCATTCCTAACAGCTTTGTTGACATTGTGATCAGGTGATCGTACAGCAATCACATGCTCCCCTGACCCCTCAAAGCGGCTGGGTACCGGGAGCTGCAATCTACTGTGTCTGTCTTGACGGGCGTGTTTCATATGTGGAAATAAATGTGTAAAAAGAACGTTATACGATTGCTCTATTACTATTCCATTACCTGTAGTCTGGAAGGTTCTGCACCCGCCCTCCACATTGGACGTCTGCGGTTTTCCCAGAGTTTGCTGTCCCGATGATATCTGGGATATTCTTGCGAAGGCAACTTTACGAATGGACCAGGAACACTGTCCTCCAGTCCTGAGGCCTCTGCTTATAAGAGACACAGCCATCAGGAGCCGGGACTCAGCGACACGTTCTCTTTCTGAACCTTTTCCAAATACACAACTTCTTCTCATAAATGAAAGATGGAACCCTGAGGAAGAAAGGGGATAAAACTTCATTATGGATTGCAGAAAACGAAGTCTATCAAACATCACGCAGGCTGGTCTTACAATGCTGCCGAAGGAAGCGGTGCTTTACACGAGTCCTGTCCAGTTCTGTAACCACTTGCTGACCAGGCCTTTTCTGAAACTTTTTGTTTACAAGTTTAAATCAGTATTTTTTGCTAGAAAATGACTTGGAAACCCCAAACAGGGTATCATTTTTTTTTAGCAGAGACCCTAGAGAATAAAATGGTGGTCATGACAATATTTTATGTCACACTGTATTCGCACAGCGGTCTTTCAAACAGAATTAAAAAAAAAAAAAATACAATTTAATGAATTAAGAAAATCCAAAACACAATAGTTACCCACATTTTTTGTATAATGTGAAAGATGATGTTATGCTGAGTAAATAGATACCCAACATGTCATGCTTTAAAATTGTGCACATTCATGGAATGGCGACAAACTACAGTACTTTAAAATCTCCCCAGGTGATGCTTTAAGTGTTTTTTACAGATTACCGGTTTAGAGTACAGAGGAGGTCTAGCACTAGAATTATTGCTCTCGCTCGAACGATCGCGGCGATACCCAACGTGTGGTTTGAACATCGTTTACATATGAGGGCATGATTTACATATGCGCTCGCTCCTGCGTGCGAGCACGGAGAGATGGAGCACTTTAAATTTTTTTTTCTTTTACGCTGTGCCTTTATTTTTGTTTTTGGTCACTTTTATTCATATTACAAGGAATGTAAACAGGTCCTCTTTATTGAAAGATCTGGGGTCAAAAAGACCCCAGATCTCTTTTACCTTTAAAAACGAAAATTGCCATTTTGACTTTTAAAAAAAAAAAAGAAAAACATTTTTTTATGCCCGAGAACCGGAAGGGACGTCAAAGGTCAAAGGTCGCTCCAGTCCTCCAAGGAGCTGAGTGAGGGCAATCTTGCACTCACTCGACTTCCACTTCCTGCTTAGCCATTGTCCGCATCGGATCGTTTCCGGTTTTACCGATGACTCCAGAAAGCTCGCAAAAGACCAGGAAGCGGCCTGTGAGGAATCCGCGACTGGGATCAGTTTTTTCTGACGCCAAATCGCCCGCAGTAAAAAATACTGGGGTTATGGCAGCTGGCATTTAACTTCAAAGTAATGACGTATATTTAGGGCCGGTTCACACTGCTGCGATGCGGGAACCCTGCAAATCCACTGCATGTTCCCGCATCGCATGTTTCCCGGCAGCAGTTCACACTGCTATATGCGAACTGCGGGGAGAGTCAAAAGAAAGCTAATGACACCCCCAAATCAGTTCGCATATCACAGTGTGAACTGCAAACTTGCACAGGAATCGGATCAAAACATTTTTTTCATAGGTTTTGGCCAATTTATATTCTTCCTCATATTTTGGTAAAAAAAAAAAAATGGGAAAAAAAAAAAAAAATCACAATTGGCGTTCATTGATTGGTTTGCGCAAAAGTTGCCGCGTATACGAACCATGAGAATTCATTTCTGGGATTCTTTTTTATTTTATTTTACTAGTAATGGCAGCGATCTGCGATTTTTAGCAGTACTGCGATATTGCGGCGGACATGTCGGACCATTCTGACACTTTTTTGGGACCATTGGCATTTATACAGCGATCAGTGCTATAAAAATGCACTGATTACTGTGTAAATGCCATTGGCAGTGAAGGGGTTAACCTGGAGGGCGCGCTCTAAGGGTTTACTGTGTTCTAACTGTATGGAGTGATCACGGCTTCCATATACAGGAAGCCTGTGATCACAGCCCTTCCCCCTCTGTCAGAACGGAGATCCGTGTTTACGTACATGGACATCCGCTCTCTCACTGTGGGGGGCCATCGCAGGTAGCCGGCGGAGATCGAGTCCACACTACCCGCTCCCTGCCCTCCCCGAACACAGTGGGAGCGCTCCCAATACTCATTATCGCAGCCGCCATCAGGCGACGGCGGTTTGCGATAACAAACCACTTTGCTGCCGTCAAGCTGCGGCGGGCGGTCGGCAAGTGGTTAAAGACTCAATCTTTTCTGACATTTGTTCCTTACAAGTAAAAATCCAGTATTTTCTGCTAGAAAATTACTTAGAACCCCCAACCATTATATATTTTTTAGCAGAGACCCTAGAGAATAAAATGGCGGTTGTTGCAATATTCTATGTCACACGGTGTTTGCGCAGCGGTCTTTCAAACGCAATTTTGGGAAAAATTACACTTTCAAAAAAAGATGTTGCACCGCGAGAATCGTGATCTTTATTCTAAGCAAAAAAATTGTGATTCTCATTTTGGCCAGAATCGTGCAGCTCTACTTTTAAGTGCAAAGGACCCCAGAACCCTCCAAAAAAATACCTGACGCAATGTTTACATTCCTTGTGACAGCAATAAAAATAAACAAAAAAATTAAAGGGACAGTGTAAAAAAAAAAAAAAATTTACAAACGCCCCATCCCTCCGAGCGCGCACACAAAATCAAACGCATATGTAAGTCCTGCCCATGTGAGGTACCACTGCAATCCTTAAAGCGAGAGCAACAATTGCACTAGACCTCCTCTGTAACTTTAAACAGGTAACTGTTAATTTTTTTTAAAGGGTCGTCTATGGATATTTTTAAGTACCGTAGTTTATCGCCATTCAACGGGTGCATGCAATTTTAAAGCGTGACATTTTAGGTGTCAATTTACTCGGCGTAACATCATCTTTCACATGATACAAAAAAAATGGGCTGACTTTACCATTTTTTTCCCTTTTTTAATTTATAAAAGTGTCTTTTTTTCAAAAAAATTGCTTTTGAAAGACCTCTGCGCAAATACCGTGCGACATAAAATATTGCAACGAGTGTCATTTTATTCTCTAGGGTCTCTGCTAAAAATATATATAAATGTTTGAAGGTTCTGAGTAATTTTTTAGCAAAATATTACAAAAAATACTGATTTTAACTTGTAAACAACAAATGTCAGAAAAAGGCTTAGGCTGGGTTCACGCTGGTGTAAATTAGATGAAGGTTTGACCCGCATCAATTGACACAGACTGTGACTGGCTCTCTATATGTGTGTGTATGTCTGTGTGCGTGTGTTTATATGTGTGTATGTATGTGTGTGTGTATGTGTGTGTGTGTGTGTGTGTATATATGTATGTCTGTGTATATGTGTGTGTATATGTGCGCGTATGTGTGTGTATATGTCTGTGTGCGTGTGTATGTATGTCTGTGTACGTGTATATGTGCGTGTATGTGTGTGTGTGTATATGTGTATGTCTGTGTGCGTATGTCTGTGTACGTGTATATGTGCGTGTATATGTGCGTGTATATGTGCGTGTATATGTGCGTGTATATGTGCGTGTATATGTGCGTGTGTGTGTATATGTGCGTGTGTGTGTGTCTGTCTGTCTGTGCATATGTGTGTGTGTGTGTGTGTATATATGTATGTCTGTGTATGTGTATATGTGTGTGTATGTGTGTGTATATGTGCGTGTATGTGCGTGTATATGTGTGTATATGTCTGTGTGCGTGTGTATGTATGTCTGTGTACGTGTATATGTGCGTGTATGTGTGTGTGTGTATATGTGTATGTCTGTGTGCGTGTATATGTGCGTGTATATGTGTGTGTATATGTGCGTGTATATGTGCGTGTATATGTGCGTGTATATGTGCGTGTATATGTGCGTGTATATGTGCGTATATGTGCGTGTGTGTGTGTCTGTCTGTCTGTGCATATGTGTGTGTGTCTCACTGGATTGAATTAAACAGGGTGGATTTGATTTAAATGATAATTTTTAAAGAGCATCTGTCATCTCTGTCCAGCAGCTGCTCCTCTGACCCACTGTTGACTCACGACAGTCCCATTCACTTTAATGGGACGGCTGGTGATGTGGCAGTGACACAACAAGGTGAGGGAGGTGGCGGCAGCAGGTTAGTGGATGCCCGCTAACAGGCGCTGCCATGACTGATCTGAAATGACAGCGCTCTTTAAATGTAAGGATTTATTCTTGCTGGTAGTTAGAATCTCAAGGGCCAGTTCACACCATAGAAAAGGCAGTCCGGATGCTTTTCTACATGTGCGTTTTTGATGAAGTCAGTTGCATTTTTTTCTCCATCTTTTTTGTTAACCTTAACCACTTACCAACCGGAAGGTTTTACAGCTTTAGGACCAGAGCACTTTTTGCGATTCGGCGCTGCGTCGCTTTAACTGACAATTGCGCGGTCGTGCGACGTTGCACCCAAACAAAATTTGCGTCCTTTTTTTCCCACAGATAGAGCTTTCTTTTGGTGGCATTTGATCGCCTCTGCATTATTTCTGATCGCCGCTATAAACAAAAGAAGAGCAACCATTTTGCAAAAAAACCCCAAATTTCTTACTTTTTGCTAAAATTCAAATCCAAAAAAAATATAAAAAAAACATTTTTTTTCAACGTTTTTGGCCGATTTATATAATTCCTCATATTTGTGATAAAAAAAATCGCAATCGGCGTGTATTGATTGATTTGCGCAAAAGTGGCCGCATTTACGGATGATGAGAATTCATTTCTGGGGTTTTTTTTTTTTTTATTTTACTAGTAATGGCGGTGATCTGCGATTTTAGCGGTACTACGATATTGCAGCGGACATGTCGGACATTTTTGACACTTTTTTGGGACCAATGACATTTATACAGCGATCAGAAATTTAAATGTCCACTGATTACTGTATAAATGTCATTGGCAGTGAAGGGGTTAACCTGGGGGGGAGAGCTAGGGGTTAACTGTGTTCCCTGGGTGTGTTCTTACTGTGGGGGGGTTGGGCTAACATGGGCATGAGAGATTTAACTGATCCCTGTGACAGGGATCAGTAGATCTCCCATGCCCCCACTAACAGAGCGGGGAACTGCTGTGTTTACATCGGCGGTTCCCCGTTCTTTCCCTGTAGCCGCACATCGCGGCTCGCCGGAGGACATCGGGTCCGCCCGAGCCGCGGGCACACTCCCCAGGAGTGCGGCGGGTGCGCGCGCGCCCCCTGGTGGCTGATTGCAGATCGCTGCTTATTTATGGCGATTCGCGCTCAGCATCCCGACTGCCGCCGTGAAAACACGGCGCGCGGTCGGGAAGTGGTTAAATAGCGATGTGTGTGTTCCGGTGCGTTTTACAACATTCCAGTAGGGTCCAGTGCCGGAAAAATGCAGCGTGTTCTACTTTTGTCTCTGGTCCTGGAACGCACTGGAACTGTAAGCACTGGTGTGAACTATGCCATTGAAAATCACATAATCTACTTTCCATGCATTTTTGATGCATAAAAAAAAAAAATGCACTGGACTGCATGTGGTGTGAACTGGCCTGTAATATTTGTAAACAAAATGAAGGCTTCCTATTTAGAATAATAATCTGTCGGGTAAAACAGTGATATCAGAAACGATTCAGTCATACAGTTTGTAGTGTACATAGATTTGTAAAGCAATGGGATAAAGGAATATTCCTGAACTTTGTTTTATCTCATGGTTACTGTGACATTGTGGGAATGCATCAATGCAGTGCATAGGCATGCTCACAGGGTGTGCCTGGGCATACTCTAAACACCTAGTGGGCATTAGCATTATCATTCTCTGTAGCAGTGGGGAGAAGGGAAAGATCTCCCTCTTAGTAGCTCTGCCATAAGAGAAGTGCTTGCACACTTCCCTTTTACGGTGCTGGCAGGGAGATCAGTGTGCCAGGGCCATATATATATATATATACACATACACACACGTATGTGTGTTTCAGTTTTGGGGTGCACACCCTAATGCAATAGGCTGTGTACACCTATGATGCAGTGCATGTTATCTCAGCTTGCAGGGCTTGGATTCATTGAATGAGTTTACCAAAAATGTAAATATTGCAGAACATACAGCCTCCTGCTACATAAGTAAGCTCCATTTCATGCTGAATAAACTAACTTATTAATGTATCTTAAATAGAAAACTATCTTTAGATAGATTTTTACTCCAAAATTAAAATTAATTTGATAAAAATAAAAAATAAATAATTTAAAGCAGAGTTCCGCCTGACTTTTAACAATCGGACACTCACCTGTCCCTCACTCCAGCGATGCGGCCGCCCAACGGCTCGCTCTTCTACCCCTCCCCTCGGTGGCGCCGGCATCACAAGTGTGGGCACCCGGCTTTGGCTCGGCGTATCTTCTGGGACCAGAAGATCACATCGGGGTCGAAGGTGAATTTCCTTCTGGAGCCGCAGTTCTAGGAGAGGAAGTGGACCTGGGACCCTGTAAAAACTGAGTCCCCGGTCCCCCCCCCCCCCCCAAAAAATGACATGGCAATTGTGGCATGTCGGGGGGTCACCTTCCTTTAACCACTTCCTTACTGGGCACTTAAACCCCCCTCCTGCCCGGACCAATTTTCAGTTTTCAGCGCTGTCGCTCTTTGAATGACAATTGTGCAGTCGTGCGGTGTTGCACCCAAACAAAATTGGCGTCCTTTTTTTTACCCACAAATAAAGCTTTCTTTTGGTGGTATTTGATCCCCTCTGCGTCATTTCTGATCGCCGCTATAAACAAAAAAAGAGCGACAATTTTGAAAAAAAAAAAAACAATATTCTTTACTTTTTGCTATAATAAATATCCAAAAATAAAAAAATAAAAAAACAAATGTATTCATCAGTTTTGGCGATATATATTCCTCTACATATTTTTGGTAAAAAAAAAAAAAAAAAAAAAAAAAAATCGCAATCGGCGTTTATTGATTGGTTTGCGCAAAAGTTATAGCGCCTACAAACTATGGACATTTTTTTACTGGTAATGGCGGCGATCTGCGATTTTTATCGCTACTGCGATATTGGGGCGGACATGTCGTACGTTTTTGACACTTTTTTGGGACCAATGACATTTATACAGCAATCAGAAATGTAAATATCCACTGATTACTGTATAGATGTCATTGGCAGTGAAGGGGTTAACCTGCAGGGAGCAGTGAAGGGGTTAACTATGTTCCCTGGGTGTGTTCTAACTGTGGGGGGGGCGGGGTTGACAGGGGCATGACAGATCGAACTGATCCCAGTGACAGGGATCAGTAGATCTGTCATGCCCCCCCTCACAGAACGGGGAACCTCCGTGTTTACACTGGAAGGAGATTGCGGGTCTCCGGCGGGCGTCGGGCCCGCCCGACCCGCGGGCACGCTCCCGCAGCATGCGGCGGCGCGGGAGCGCGCCCAGCACGAGCCAAATGTTATTTTTCGGGTTTACATCCACTTTAAAGGATAGGTAAAGTCTCTTTTTAAGAAAAAAAAGAAAGAAAAAAAAATAGGCATGTCATATTTACCTCCTCTGTGCAAGGGTTTTGAACAGAGTGGCTTCGATCCTCCTCTTCTGGGGTTCCCCAGCAGTGCTCCTGGCTCCTCCCCGCATCGAGTGCCCCCACGGAGAGGCGCTTTCCTTGGTGGCACCCTTGCGCACACGCTACCGAGTCCTGCTGCTTCGTCCATTGACACAGACAGCAGGACTCGGCTCCCGCATCATTGGATTTGATTGACAGCAGTGGGAGCCAATGGCTACGCTGCTATCAATCTATCCAATCAGGACCCGAGACACTGGCTGGAGCTGCTGGGCTCGTCCCCATCACTGGAACGATCGGGCTCAGGTAGGTAAGTATGTTAGAAAGATACACGCGCCTTGGAATAAATGTTCCCTGTCTAACCAGTGGTAAGCTGCTGCTATATGAATGGGTTCTCTCTAGTAGAACTTACAATCAAAAAGGAAAACAAAATATACAGCGCATGCTCATTATAACATATACCATGTGACTGATTGTGGCCATTGTGAACTTATATGCTTACACTACAAATCAAAGAACCACTGCTATGTGAATTACTCACTGACACAAACAATGCCAATATAGCGCATGCTCCTTCTAGTGTTTATATACCGTGACACTCACAATGTAAATTAAAGTGCTTTGTTCTTAAATTAATTAACAAACAATTCATATATTAACCAGTACAGATCCACTCTATAGCCGAAAGACGGCTACCGCGGGGACCTATATTGTCGGGGGAACGTCCATGGACGTCCGCCCCTTTGCACGCTCCCGACCCGCGGCAGGCGCGCCCGGCGTGCGTGGCAGACTCAATGTCTGCTGGTGACCCGCGATCACCTAATAGAGAGGCAGAATGGGGAACTGCCAATGTAAACACGATGGTTCTCCGTTCTGTGAGGGGGGGACATAACAGATCTACTGATCCCTGTATTTGGGATCAGCGAGATCTGTTATATCCCTGCCAGCCCAGCCCCATCACAGTTAGAACACACCCAGGGAACACAGTTAACCCCTTCACTGCCCCCTTAGTGTTAACCCCTTCCCTGCCAATGACATTTGTACAGTAATCAGTGGCTATTTAAATTTCTGATCGCTGTACAAATGTTAATGGTCCCAAAAAAGTGTCAAAAATGTCCGACATGTCCGCTGCAATATCGCAGTCCCGCTAAAAATCACAGATCGCCGCCATTACTAGTAAAAAAAATAAATAAATAAAACGCCATAAATCAATTCCCATAGTTTGTAGATGCGATAACTCTTGCGCAAACCAATCAATAAACACTGATTGCGATATTTTTTACCAATAATATGTCGAAGTATACATATCGGCCAAAACTGATGAATCATTTTTTTTTTTGGCTGTGTATTATAGCAAAAAGTAAAAAATATTGTTCTTATTTCAAAATCGTCGCTCTTTTTTTTTGTTTATAGCGCAAAAAAATTAAATCCGCAGAGGTGATCAAATACCACCAAAAGAAAGCGCTATTTGTGGGGGAAAAATTTCGTTTGGGTACAATGCCGCATGACCGCGCAATTGTTAGTTAAAGTGGCGCAGTGCCGAATCGCAGAGTGCTCTGGTCAGGAAGGGGGTAAATCCTCCCGGGGCTGAAGTGGTTAATAATGTCTGTGATTTGATCTTTAAACCAATAAAAAGTAAAGTCTCTTAAAAGTGCTTGGTGTGCTTCTGTGCAATTATTTCTTCGGTACAGTGATTGACAGGCGAGTTTGGTGACTACACTCCCCACTAAGAGGACCGGGGGTCACTCCTCACTCACCAGAAGTGTTGGACCCTTTACCTTGCGCTAAGGGAGGGTCTGATAGACTTTCAGGTCCACTTGAAGGGGGACCCGTCCCTTTGCGGTGATCTCCTCCTGCTCCTGTTAGTCCTCTGATTCACAGGGATGCTTCGCTTAGTTAGAAAATATACAACTTCTCATAGCGCAGTATATCCTTAGAAAGCTTTATTGGGCATTGACAAGGACGTGCATGTGATATACGGCTTCAAACACCCTCCTAGCAGCAAAGGTTGAAAAACCGCAATGTATGCGTAGACTTGTGTACCTTTCTGTGGGTCGGCTGTAACGTCCAGGGAAGCTCCTCGTTTGACGCGTTTCGTCATTGTAATGCGACATTCTCAAAAAACGGGGTTTCTGGGGGGCAGCTGTAGTGCAGGAGGTTTTTCGCCTTAATGCATAGAATGTGAGAAACCTGGAGGGTTTGCAACTCCTTTAAAGCGGAGCTCCACCCGGTTAAAAGTCAGCAGCTACCAAAAGTGTAGCTGCTGACTTTTAACAATCGGACACTCACCTGTCCCGCGCTCCTGTGATGCGGTCGCCCGAGGGCTCGCTCTTCCCCCCCCTACCCTCAGTGGCGCCAGTATCACAAGTGTGGGCACCCGGCTCTGAAGCCAGGCACCCCCTGCGCATGCGTGAGTCGCGCTGCAGCTTGTGAATGGCCGGCGTATCTTCTTGGACCCGTGACGTCCCAGAAGATCGCCGGGGGGGGGGGAAGGTGAACTTCCTTTCCGGAGCCGCGGCTCCACAAGAGGAAGTGGACCTGGGACCCTGTCACCCCCCAAAAAAGACATGCCAATTGTGGAATGTCGGGGGGGGGGCACCTTCCCTTAGAGCGGAAGTTCCACTTTAGGGTGGAACTCCGCTTTAAGTGGTTAAAATCATTGTTTTTTTTTTATCCAGCCCGGATTTAAAGCATAACTAAAAGGTATAACTCTTGTTTTTTTATGTTTTTGGATGGAGTGGAGTTTTAATTTTGCGGTCTGCACCCCCATCCTGCCCACAGTAAGGGAAAATCCTACATTTTGGGTTGTCCCCAGAACAGGAACGGAGGGCAAATCTTCTAATGGGGACACTACTTCTGGTCACAACAAGGGACTCGCTTTGCTGGGATTCCCTCTCACTTCCTGTTTTGGTTTAGGGACGGGAAGTGAAGGGAAATCTCTGTGATGGGGACACAGAAGGCAAAGAAAACCCGAGAAGGGGTATAAACTTCCCTAACTCCATTCAAAAATGAAGAAGACTGCCTATAGTTGTACTTTAAAGCCACAGCTACTTTATGGCATTAAACTTATGAGTTAGTAAAGCACATGGGGAGGTCCTGTGTCAGTACATAGAGGGCAGAAGCAGGTAAGGACTCTGGGATGGAGGGAACTGATCCGTGGGGGGGTTGGGTTTCTTTGTTTTTATTTTTCTTCTTTTAAGACCAACCAAACCCAGACTTCATATTTCATTTCTCAGCAGGACTGTGACCTCACTGCACCAGCCATGATTTAGGAAGACTGCAGCTGTTGCCGATAGTAACAAGAAAGTGCTAGATATCATATTTCTAGGTAGGCAGGAGGCGCCCTGAGAGGTGGTGGTCTCCCCCCTCACAATCCCTTCACTCACCTGGACACCCCACCTCCGGTTACTGTTGCCACCTCCAATATGGCGCCTGCCCTACTTCCGGCGACGTCCCCACACCATAGAGATGTAAGACGCCCGTTCCCAGGGCTCGCTCTCTGTGGTTGTTCAGTCCTCCGCTCCGCCCAACGCGCTCTGTTCCTATTGGTCACAGGCGGGCGCTGTCTCCGCCCGTTCCCTCTGCGGCGGAAGTGACGTAGTGGAGCGGCAGTGCGGTGATGACATCTCGGCGGAGCTAGAGGGAGATTGACTGGCAGCTGGGCGATGTGAGAGGGCCGCCGGGTCGGGGGACGGAGGGGCACCCGGGTCACTGACTGACTCACTTCTCAGGCCGGTGAGTGTGCGCAGGGGATGCGGCCTCCCGCTGCGTGCGTGTGAGGGGATTAAACGGGGGAGGGGGGCCTTCTGTCTTCTTAGATGAAGAACCGGCTGCGTTGCCCGTAGCAACCCTCCAGACTCCTTTCTGTGTGCTCAGGCCGTGGCGGTAAATGGAAGGGAGGATTTGATTGGTTGCCTAGGCGGGCCTCGTGTCTGCGGCCCACCTGAACTCCAGCTGCCCCCCTGTCCTGGGCTGACCTGCCCTAGCAACAGGAGAGGGAGAGTCTGATTGGTTGCTAGGGGCACCTGCGGGCCTCAGGCGTGCTTCACCCTCTGAGCTCAGGCTGCTGACCTGCCCTAGCAACAGAAATGGGAGAAGCTGATTGGCTCATCGAGGGCAGCTCAGACAGTCCTTGTGTCAGGCCTCCTTTCTTATATTTATCTGTAAGGCATTGCTCTGTAAAATCTGTCAGGTTATCTGCATAGACTTGGGCTGTTTGCTGTTCCATATTGCCATGGATGCTTCTTATTTCCAGCAGAGTGCCCCCCCCCCCCCATTATTATCTGCAGGAATCCTGGACAGACTGCCCATGTCTGCTGAGAGAAGCTCACATCCCCCTATGCTGATCAGACCACTTATAAATCCTGGGACTGCGCCTAGGCTGAGATGAGGTCATCTGTCTGCTGCACGCAGGAGGAAGCATTTCCCCAGTCTCCACCCCACCAGGGATGAGAATGCAGCATTGTAACACTGCCTAGGCTGAGATGGGGGTCATCTGTCTGCTGCAGGCAGGGGGAAACATTTCCCCAGTCTCCTCTCCTCCATTGATCAGACTTCAGTATTGTAACACTGCCTTGGCTGAGATGAGGTCATCTGCTTCACGCAGGAGGAAGCATTTCCCCAGTCTCCACCCCACCAGGGATGAGAATGCAACATTGTGACACTGCCTAGGCTGAGATGAGGTCATCTGTCTGCTGCACGCAGGAGACAGCATTTCCCCAGTCTCCTCCACACCAGGGATGAGAATGCAACATTGTAACACTGCCTAGGCTGAGATGAGGTCGTCTGCTGCAGGCAGGAGGAAGCATTTCCTCAGTCTCTTCTCCATCAGGCATGAGCATACAGCGTTGTAACACTGCCTAGAGTGAGATGACCTAGTCAGTTATGATGGGCAGGAGGAAACATTTTCCCAGTCTCCTCTCCACTAGGGATGAATATGCAACATTGTAACTCTGCCTAGGCTGAGATGTCATCAGTCACTGCATGCAGGAGTACACATTTCCCCAGTCTCCTCTCCACCGAGGATGAGAATGCAACATTGTAAAACTGCCTAGGCTGAGATGAGGTCATCTGTCTGCTGCAGGCAGGAGGAAGCATTTCCTCAAGTCTCTCCATTGATTAGACTTCAAAATTGTAACCCTGCCTAGGCTGAGATGTCGTCAGTCGCTGCATGCAGGAGTAAACATTTCCCCAGTCTCCTCTCCACCGAGGATGGGAAAGCAACATTGTAACTGCCTAAGCCGAGATGATGTCTTCAGTTACAACGGGCAGGAGGAAGAATTTCCTCAGTCTCCTCTCCACGAGGGGTATCTATGCACCACTTTAACTCTGGCTAGGCTGAGATGATATCATCAGTCGCTGCATGCAGGAGGAGGCATATCCTCAGTCTCCTCTACACCAGGGATGAGAATGCAACATTGTAACTGGCAAAAAAAAGCAAGATCTTGTATCGCTACAAGAGAACTGTTGAGATGGAGCAATGAGTTAATTTGGGGGGGTCGGGCCCCGGCCCGCCCTGAACCAAACTGCTATCACTCACTGGAACATTGTGAAAAGCAACTAAACAAAGCAAACTGGATTTAGTGCTCTGAAGGCTGGACCCCCCAGTACATGGTATTGGGCTTCAGCCTTCAGAGCGCTACATCCAGTTTGTTTTGTAACTGTGTCTAAATGATGTCAGCTGTTGCTGCAGGCAGGAGGAAGCAAATCCTCAATCTCCTCTCCCCCTTTGTTCAGACTGCAGCATTATAACTCTGCCTAGGCTGAGAGGATGTCATAAGTCTGCTGCAGGCAGGAGGCAGCATTTCCCCAGTCTCCTCTCCACCAGTGATCAAACTGCAATCCGATTGGTAATTTTTTTTTTTGATCTGATGCTTTCTAGCTTGGAGGAGAGGTGTGAGGTCTTATAGACCCCGCATCTCTCCATAAAGAGGACTAAATAGGAATTAAAGTAGTCACGATTTTTTTTTATTATTATTTAAAGGGAAAGTGTAAAAGAATAAAATAAACAAAAAAATTAAAGTTCCCCCACCCCCGCGAGTTCGCATGCAGAAGCCAACTCATACGTAAGTCGCGTCCGCATATGTAAATAGCGTTCAAACCACACGTGAGGTATCGCTGTGAACGTTAGAGCGAGAGCAATAATTCTAGTACTAGACCTCCTCTGTTACTCTAAACTGGTAACCTGTAAACAATTTTAAAGTGTTGCCTATGAGGATTTTTAAGTACCGAAGTTTGGCGCCATTCCACGAGTGTGCGCAATTTCAATGTGTGACATGTTAGGTATCTATTTACTCGGTGTAACATCATCTTTCACATTATGCAAAAAAAAAAAAAAAAAAATTGGCCTAACTTTATTGATTGATTTTTTTTTTTTTTGTTTTCTTTTTTTTCCATAAAAAAAAAAGGCCTTTGAAAAATGACTGCACAAATACCGTGTGAGATAAAAAGTTGCAATAACCGTCATTTTATTCCCTAGGTTGTCTTCTAAAAAAACATATATCATTTTTTGGGTTTCTGAGTAATTTTCTAACAAAAAAATGATGATTTATGAGATATCAGTCTGCAGGCGGGAGGCAGCCGTTCCGCAACTGCAATATTGTGTAACTCTGCCTAGGCTGAGATGATTTCAGCAGTCGCTGCAGGCAGGAGGAGGCATATCCTCAGTCTCCTCTCCACCAGGGATGAGAATACACCATTGTAACACAGGGCTTGACAAATTTGCTTGGAATCTAGGAGCCAGCTAAAAAAGTTAGGAGCCAATTTTTTGAACTAACAATAAAGCTTTATTCCAGATTTAGAAACCGTGATCCAGGAACTCATGCCTGCCCTCCTCTATGGGGCAACCAGATGGAAACGAACCGCCTGTCCGTTTCCATCCGATCCACTTGACGGATGGAAATTAGAACCACCATCTGTCTGTTTTTGGTGGACAGGATCGGATGGCGGTGGGTGTCCGGTGACATCCGCCACTCCATAGGCCCCTTTCACACGGGGCTGTCCATTTGCGGACTCCGCTCACCAGGGACCGCTCCACTGATCCCCGCTGAGCAGGCGGATGACAGCTCTGTCTCTGCTCACTGAGCGGAGACAGATCTGTCAAGAGCCCGGCTCTCCTCTATGGAGATCAGATGAAAACAGACCGCCTGTCCGTTTTTTTTTTTTTTTTTTTTTCCAGACGGATGGAAAATAGCGTTTCCATCCATCTGGATTTCACGGACAGGATCAGAGAGCGGCGGATGTCAGCTGACATGTTACCGCTGACACCTGTCGCTCCATAGGGCTGCATGGAGCGTCCGTTCAGGTCTGCCTGAAAAACTGACAGGCGGACCTGAACAGAATGCCCGTGTGAGTGGGGCCTTCGGATGTGTGCCTGTGGCATGGCAGGGGGAGAATGAATAATCAAATTAATGTCAATTAAAAATAAAAATAGAACTGTACATCTATTTACATCTTTTTTGTGGGGCTTTAAGTGCCCCACAAAGCTGCCCCACACTCCCTGTCCACTCACTATTAATCAAAGGGCCCCAGGTGAAGCCTGCAAAGAAATCCACTTCTCCTCCTGGGAAGTAGATGTGCAGGCAGAGCAGGCAGGGGAAACACTCAGTGCGCCCTCAGTGACTGTCACAGCCACCATAAGAGGGCACCAGTTCCCCAACCTAATGCATAGCTCCAGAAGGCCACAAACAAAGCCAGGGCCTCAATTACCAGCCGGTGAGGCCACTTTGTGCACCCGCACATGGAGGGGTGCTACACGGTTATAGGACACCTCCTGCAGGGCTGCCCCAGGTCGCTAAATCTAGTCGCCAATGCGACCTGGCGCATCTGGGGTTTGTCGAGCCCTGTTGTAACACTGCTTTTTCTTTAGTCTCCACTCTGACTCCGTGTTTGAATGGATACATGGAGCTCTGACTCCGCTCAGGTGCCCCCGTAGAAGGCTGTGGGGGCACTCAACAGGATGGAGGGGCCAGGAGCAGCAAAAAGGGATCCAAGAGGAGGAGGATCGGGCTGTTCTGTGCAAAACCACTGCACAGAGGAGGCAAGTATAATGAGACTTTACAATCACTTTAATGGCATCATCCGGTGCTGAAGGCTTCATTGCAGAACCCATCCCTAATGGCCTGATTCAGATGTCAGTAGTAAGAACTGAAGGTACTTTCTTACAGCCACCAGTCAGAACCTGGGGTGCCCTAAAGGATTAAATCCTCTAGCTGGCTATGTACAATTGTCTTCAGTTCTTAAAGACATCGCCACTAACTCATGAAATTGCAGGTAAAAGTACAGATATTTATTCACTTCTTTTGAAGCCTTTGAACTTGATAGCAAATTTGACTACTAGGAAGAGTCAGTTCCATTCCATTGCCCTCTCCCTCCTTGCACATCATATTGCTTTCCTCTTCTGGCAGTATCTAATTACTGTCTGTGCTGGCCCAGCTCTTCTACCCCTCCCTTTTACCTCACTGCATAACCTTTTATGTAGCAGTTGATGGCGTTAAGGGCACAGTATAGAGTGTCACTTGGGTGAGAGTTCTGAGTCGAGTCTACTGGTGCTGCTGGCATCACATCCAAGATGGGCGGTGCACAGCAGCAGTCTCCGCTTTTAGATGTCTATAAAAGGGAGGATTTTACAGGAGTAAGAAAGGTTTAAAGTGGTAGTAAACTCAGTTACACCACTTATACCTACAGGTAGGCCTATAATAAGGCTTACCTGTAGGAACTGTAGATATCTCCTAAACTTGCACTGTTCAAAAGATACTCAGAGTGCATGAAGCTGATGCTGTCACCGCCGAATGGGCTCCAAAAATCCAACACAGTGCCAGACCTTCAGAGCCCATGCCATAGACGGTGGCTCCTGCACACATGGGCGGGAGTGACGTCATCACACCCCCGACCACTCATGTAGTCGGATGCCGTGAACCCACAAGGAAGACCAGGGGAAGATGGAAGCCCTCTCAACGGTGACAGCGCTGTGCTAGATGGTTTCATTTTAAGGGAAGTCTCATAATGTCCTAGTATTTGATGCATACTAGCACATCATGACTACCTTGCAGGAATTTTTTTCTCCACCAACTGCGTTTTGCTACTCCTTTAAATACTTTTTTTAAATTTTTGACGAAAGGGTAACTACTTGCCAACCAGAGACATATGCATTCATCATCCTGGTACCATTTTTTTTTTTTTTTTTTTTTTTTTTAGAGCTGTCTCTCTCGTAAAAGCAATCCTAGTAGCTAACTAGCGCTGGACTGTTTTTACAAGCGCTGGGAGGGGAAGTTCCCCTCCACTGCCTTTCGCGGCTTACTTGGGCTCTCCTGTCCCACTGGAAGACCCGAGCGAACCAGCTGGTCGGACAGCCGATCAAAGCTGATCTTCGCTATGGTAACCCGGAAGCAATTGCCTGATAGCACTTCCAGGTCAACACGAATGTCGACAAAGCCATTTTTAAAAAATCAAAAACAAATTTCATGGTGTTTTTGAATGCTTTTAAGGGCAGAGGATGGATTTGGGGTATTTTAGACCCTAGATCTGTCCATGAAGAGTACGGTTCACGTGCCTATTGCTGTCATTCCTACACTCCCTAAAGCAACAGTGTAAAAATAAAACGTTCACGTTGGTCCCGAACGCATGCAAACAGCAATTGTCCCACACGTGAGGTATAACCATGAATATCAATCAGATTATGTAATTGTAGCACCAGACCTCCTGTGTAAATCTAAAGTGGTAATCTGTAAAGACATTTAAAGTGTCACCTATTCTACTATCATAATGGATAGTATAGTCGTAAATTACATTGTTTGACGCCATTCCACAAGTGTTATGTTTGGTATCTATTTACTCGGTGTAACATGTATATTTTCCCAAAAAAATGGGTTTTGTTGTGTTTTTGCATTCAAATTAAAAAAAAGTGTTTCCCCAAAAAATTGCGTTTGAAAAGCCACCCACCACGAATATACTGTGTGACATAAATAATTGCACCATTATTCTCTCTGCTTTAAAAAATATATAACGTTTGGCATTTCTTTTAAATACGTTTCTAGCAAAAATAATACAGGTGATTGTTGAATGTAAGCGAAAGGTGTCTGAAACTGGAACTTACAGAGCGGCTTGTGACTACAGGGACCCTGCACCCAGAGCCAAAGGCGTGATGGGGATGTGAGCATGAAGTGGTGGGACTAAATATTACCCAGTGGGCCCGCCACCACAAATTATTTGCCAATGCATTAGAATTTGATGCTTTGTAGATATTTTAATACGGTCATCCATACAGTCTCCTGTGACAACAAAGGGGAGATTTACTAAAACAGGAGCACTCAGAATCTCGTGCAACTGTGCACAGTAAGAAGCTCAGCTTGTTCAGTTGAAGTGATTGTAGAGTCTGGACGGCCGAGGGATTTGTGGACATTGCTGGATAGAGATGGAGCTCCGGTAAGTGTTGGGGGTTGCCGGGGAGGCTGCTGCACACAGAAGGTTTTTTATCGTAACGCATAAAATTTGTGAAGATAAACCTTATGCCTTTACAACTCCTTTTTAAGCTTTGATCATACAGGCCCCTTTCACATGGGTGCCTCCATTGGACGGTCTCTGCTTGCTCAGGGGTCACTCCGTTGATCCCTGCTGAGCAAGCAGTTGACTGGTCCGTCTCCGCTCACTGCAGAGCAGACGCGGACAGTCCTGCTCTCCTCTATGGGGAAATCGGGTGAAAACTGACCGCCTGTCCGTTTTCATTTGATCCGCCAGGAATAGGACCGCCATCCGTCTGGATTTGGCGGACAGGATCAGATCAGATAGCCGTCATCCACCGCTCCATAGGGGTGAATGGATGGTCCGATAAGGTCCACCTGAAAATCTGACAGGACATCCAGTGTGAAAGAGACAAAGCCTGGAAGTTAATTGGTTTCTATGCACAGCTGCACCAGCTTCTGCTCTCCCCAGCTTTAGTAAATAAGCCCCTGTGTGTGAAGAATATGGGGCCATTCTCAGTTCTGGTGGACTTGCTTCTGTCTTGGGTTGATGAAGGTTTATATTGGACACGCTGAAATGGTTTACGTCTTGTCATTTTCTATATTTGAAATCATATTTTTTTAATAAGAAGGGGAATATTGGCGTGTGAGCGTTCTCCACCCCCATAGACATGCTTCATCCAGTCTATTTATGAAGCTCTTCATGAAGTCTGGTGGGCCCTGAAACTCGCGGCCTCCATACAGTGAGAGAATGGGGAGATGGCAAATGTTCAGCATGCAGAGGAGATTGTAGGAGGACATCTGTATGCAGGTCATTAAAGCCAAGGTTAATCACAGGACAGAGCTGAGATCTCTAAACCAGCAGGCACCACATAGTCAATGTTTTTACAATTTTACAGAGCTGAGCTGGCAAAGGAGATTTGTGCATCTAGAATGGCATTTTTTTTTTTTTTTTCATGGAAAGTCTTCCTCAGGGCTTGTTCACATCACAAAAACACACTCCAGGTCTGTTGCGGATGCATTTCTGCATGCATGTTTTTGTTGTGTTCCAGTGTGTTTTTGATGCGTTTCTGAATGCATTCCAGATGCTTTTTTTTCTTTTTTTCCACTGTACAGGCAGTCCCTGGGTTACAAACAAGATATAGGGTCTGTAGGTTTGTTAAGTTGAATTTGTAAGTCGGTACATTTTTTAAGTGTAGCTCCAGCCAAAAAAAACGATTAGGCTCCATGCACACTGGATGCTCTCTGGGCGTCAGGCAGGAGACGCTGCTTAGGCCTCATACACACGGACGTTTTTTGACGCCCATAAAAACGTCGGCGTTTTTGAGCTGTAGATTACGTCGGCGTTAGTGAGCTGAAACTAGAACTCACAGCCATCGCGTTCTGAGTCTGTAACGGATGATTTTTTTAAAAAAAAAACGCCTATTGACGCCGACGCTCACTAACGCTCAAAAACGCCAACTTTTTTTCCTTGACGTCGGGCCCGACATTTTGTTTATTTTTTTAGAAACGTCCGTGTGTATGAGGCCTTAAACGTTCTTTTGCAGCATTTACCGGCATTTACCGGCGTCAGCGTTTTTAAGTGTTTGTTTGTTTTTTTACTTCATTAGCTTCCATTGAATACAAAAAACGCCGATTAACGGACGTTTACCGGCATGTAGCGTTTTTATGGTCAGAAGAAGGACGTTTGAATGCCAATTCAGGGCATTCAGATAACAGCCCAAAAACACCACTGCAGTTAAACAATAATAAACATCCATGTGTGCATGGACACATAGGATAACATTAAGGGACGTTTTTGGGCTATTAAACAAAACGCCCAAATGACCAAAAACGGTCGTTTATCAGCTACAGTGTGCATGAGCCCTTAAGCTTTTTGGATAGCACAGGGAAGGGTTAACACCCCTGTAATGTTTGTTTTGCTCTCTAGGTTTCTGTTCAGAAGATTTCACCTCACTTCCTGTCCCAATGATAATTGGATTTAGAAAATTTTGGGTTGTTGTGTTAACAAGGATTGGTGATAAAGCATCAGTGGAGACCCCTTTTTCCCATAATAACTCTTAGAGGAGTGAATTTCCCTTCCTAGGGGGAGATTTCCTCTCACTTCCTGTTGTCTTCCTTTGTAAGTCGGATGTTTGTAGTTAGGGGACTGCCTGTACTGGGGCCTGGTGCATTTTGATGCTTTTCAGTGAGTTTTTGAAGCATTTTGCAACATTCCAGTACAGTCCAGTGCAGGAAAAATGCAGCATTTTTTTCTTTTTTTTTCCTTACTGGAATAACTTGGAACTGATTGCACTGGTTTGAACTATTCCATTGGGAAACATCAAACCTACTCTCTAAGTGTTTTTGATGCAGAAAAGAAAAACACTGGACATGTGGTGTGAACTACTTCAGCCCCGGATGGATTTACCCCGTTAAAAATTTTCTGCAATACGGCACTGTGTCGCTTTAACTCACAATTGCGCGGTCGTGCGACGCTGTAGCCAAACAAAAATGCCCCCCACAATTAAAGCTTTCTTTTGGGGGTATTTGATAATCTCTGCGGTCTTTATTTTTTCCACTACAGACAAAAAAAGATCGACTATTTTGATAAAAAATGTATTTGCTTTCTGCTATAAAATGCATCCAAAAAAAAGTAAAATATCAAGTTTCTTCATCTTTTTAGGCCAATATGTGTTCTGCTACATATTTTGCATACTGGGTGTTTTTTAAAATGCTGCTTCTAGAGGTGTCTTTTTATTTATTTTTTTTTTCTGCCTCTAAACACACCTGAATTTTGTCCTATGTGTCCATGCATACAGGCAGAAAAATAAAACACGCACTGCCAGCATATTCAGGAGCAGCAGCACACTGGGCATGCTTAAAGTGGTTGTCAACCCTTGACAACCACTTTTACTTACAGGTAAGCCTATAATAAGGACTACCTGTAGGTTCCCTGCATATCTCCTAAACCTGCACAGTGTACTGTGATGTGCCCACTTCATCAGGCACATACGCAGTGAAGAAACAGCCTCCGTGCCGTTCCTTCACTGACATGTGCCGCGATTGGCGGCTCCCATGCGCAGGAGTGACGTCACACGACTCTGGCCAATCACAGAACCGGAGATCGGGGCCCCGGAAGGAAGGGGGCGGAAGATGGACGTGGCCTGGAGCAGGGACATCGCAGGCTTCCAATGCAGGTAAGTGCCACAAAATGCAGTCTGGGAAGGAATCAGGTCTTTGCTGGAGCTGAAGTATGCTTCATGATGGTTGCCCTATGAACAGAGGACCTGTCCTTGAAGAGTGTTATCGTTCCGGAGCCCAGGAGTACAGACATACTGATTACGTGCGGGATACCCCTGTGGGGGTGCAACCTTTTGGTGAGTGGGGACACAGGAGGGGGAGCACGTGTGAAAGTCCCTTCCACAAATACAGAAGAGAGACTCACCTGCAAAATTGGAAGCACGAAAGTCACCTTTTTTCATCCTTTATTGTAGCTCTTTAAAGCGGAGTTCCACACTGTTTTGTGTTTATTAAAAGTCAGCAGCTACAAAAAGTGTAGCTGCTGACTTTTAATAAACAGACACTCACCTGTCTCCCGGTCCAGCGATGGCTGCTCCCGAAGCCTCGCTCGTCCCCCACGTCACAGAAGATTGCCAGGAGGGAGGGACCGCCTAGGAGGAGTCGCCTAGGCGGCCCAAATGCGGAAGGTGGAAGAGGGACAGGAAGTCCCTCTGAAACCTGGGGACA
>BLSH010290769.1:205303-216128 GCA_018402905.1 Glandirana rugosa | reverse complement strand
TTTTTTTTTTCTATATTGTGCTGTATATACTGTGCTGGAGATGTTCTGTCTCTGCAGATCACGGAATGTGGTCAGAATTCTTGCTGAAGGATATCTGGGGTAAGATCAATTAGCACACAGTCTATTCTGTTCAGTCAGAGGGAAATGCTGGCATTGAGAAGTGGCGAGGAATAGTAGCACAATCCTCCTTTATCTGCAGGCAGGCTGATGAGACTTGGGCTTATCTCCCTTATCTCGGTCTGCATAATACTTCCAGGTCAGTGACTCAGTGTGGATCTGGTGGGTCAATGGGTTCATTTAATTAGCAAGATTATTCATGTTCAATTGCAACTTGAGAATCCCTTTTTTTTTTTTTTTTCCTATATTGGAGTAGTAAAAGTTTGGAGGGGTGGGGGTGTTTCCTTCTCACTTCCTGTCCTAGTGGTGGCCGTCTGTTTCTTTTTTTTCCTCACCTTTGCACCCAGCCGTCAAGGATTTCCATGCTCTGAATTTGCTGAGGTTTCTTCTAACAAAGCTGTAAGAATTTTTTTCTTTGAAAGGGCTTTCTACTTCTTTTCCTTTTTCATCATTGAGCAAGCCAAGATACAGTATATCACAAATCGACAGTACATCCAGCACTCTGGAATCAACCATACCGTATATATTGGGTTCCATGTCTATATAGTTGATGCTGTGTAGATGTTTGATGTTGAAGTGGTACATACCTTATCTCACAGGCAGTATACATTAGCGTGATTTTAAGCTCATTGTTTGTCATATGACAAAGTGGATGTAAACCCGATTCGTGAAATTTTGAGCTGAGAACATATATCTGCAGAGTTTTCTTCTCTCACCAAAGCCCTGTGTCTCGTAGCTCCGTCGGGAGACCCAGAGATAGGAGTGTGTGTCGGAGGAGGTTGCTATAAATAGATTACCACACTGCTTCGCGATTCACAGGCAACCTCTGTGGGGAGGGGGTGTTTGCCTTTTACTCCAATCAGCTGTCTGCGTTCAGCAAGAACTCCTCCTAGAAGGGAATGAGGAAGTGAAAATGTGAACTTTCTAAACAGTATATAAATGTGAAGACCGCTGATAAACATAAGGCTTACCTGTAGGTGCCCTGCATATCTCCCAAACATGCACGGTTTAGGAGATATACAGTTTCCTAGATGTTCCAACATCATTTCGGCACATGCGCAGTGAAGCAACAGCCTCCGTGCCGTGACAGGCGGCTCCCGCGCGCATGCGCGGCAGTGACGTCACACGACTCCGGCCAGTCACAGAGCCAGAGTTGCGGCCCCGGAAGGAAGAGGGGCAGAAAATGGACGCTGCCAGCACAGGGGACATCACTGGACGTCGCAGGCTTCTTTTGTAGGTAAGTGGCACATAATGGGCTACTACATAATGCATCTACTTTGCAGGGGAATGTAGAGGAAGTAAACCCCATCTGGGTTTGCTTCCTCTTTAAGTAGGGAGATTTGTTTCATCTGTGTATCATCTGAGGCTGTTCACTTCACTTGGTATATGACTATATGTGAGGGTTTACATCCACTTTTAAGTGCTGTAATAAAATAATTTTAAATTGTGTACGGGTGTGCCTAAAAAGTCCAGGTTTGATGCTCTAATTTCAAATATAAGATTGAGTTGTCACCAGAACTGGAATCAAGGGGAAGTTTTTTCCCAGTGGGGACACCTTTTCCTGTGACAACAGTCAGTGAATTTTTTTCTCACATTGAAAAGAGATTCCCCTTCCTGTTGAGTCTACAGGACAGAAAGTAATGGAAAATTTACAAAGGAAAAAGTAACAAATACAATTTTAAAGGTATTCTTGTGTGAAATTTGCTTTTGCATACAGTGCATTCCTAAAGTATTCAGACCAGAGTGGATAAAAATCAATGTTTTAAAAAAAATAAATAAAATCTGATTTATTTTTAAATCTGATTTTTTTTTTTTTTTTTTTAAATTTATATTGAATTTAGTTTAATAAAATGCTTTTGCAGTAAAAATCTATCTAAAGATAGTTTTCTATTTAAGAAACATTAATAATTGAGTTTATTCAGCATGAAATGGAGCTTAACCACTTAGGGATTGGAAGGATTTCTCATGTTAGGACCAGAGCACTTTTTGCGATTCAGCACTGCGTCGCTTTAACGGACAATTGCGCGGTCAGGTGACGTTGTACCCAAACAAAATTTGCATCCTTTTTTCCCCACAAATAGAGCTTTCTTTTGGTGGTATTTGATCCCCTCTGTGTCATTTCTGATCACCGCTATCAACAAAAAAAATATTGTTTGTAAAAAAACAATATTTTTTACTTTTTGCTAAAATACAAATCCAAAAAAATATAAAAAAACAAATTTATTCATCGGTTTTGGACGATTTTTATATTCTTCCTCATATTTTTGGTAAAAAAAAAAACTGTAAGCGGAGTTTGATTGGTTTTTGTTTTTATTTGTAATGGCGATCTGTGATTTTTTTATTTATTTTTTTATCGGGACTGCGATATTGGGGCGGACATCTCGGACATTGACACTTTTTTTTTGGACCAATGACTTTTATTCAGCTTTCAGAAATTTCAATGTCCACTGATTACTGTATAAATGTCATTGGCAGTGAAGGGGTTAACCTGCAAGGGGTGATCTAGGGGTTAACTGTGTTCCCTAGGCGTGTTCTGTGAGGGGGCGGGGCTACCATGGGCATAAGAGGTCTAACTGATCCCAGTGACAGGGATCAGTAGATCTTTTAAATGCCCACTGACAGAGCGGGAATCGCTGTGTTTACATCGCCGGCAGAGATAGAGTACACCCGAGTGGCGTCCACACTCCTGCAGAGTGCGACGGGCACGTGAGCCACTGTTTATAGACGGTGATTCGCGGGATGCTGCCACTCTGCTGCAGTAAAAGTATGCGAGCTGGTCAGGAACCAGTTAATCCACAGCCCATACCCCATAATGACAAAGTGAAAACAGAATTTTGGATGTGTCTGTGAATTTATTAAAGAAAAAACTGAAATATCACATCGGCATAAGTATTCAGACCCTCAGTACTTTTGTTGACGCACCATTGGCAGCAGTTACAGCCGCATGTGTTTTTGGGTATGACACGACAAGCTTTACATACCTGGAGTGGAGGATTTTCTGCCATTCTTTGAAATTCCTCTCAAGCGCCATCAGTTTGGATGGGGACTGTCAGTGCACAGCCATTTTCCGGTCTCTCCAGAGATGTTCAATAGGTTTTCAGCCAGGGATCTGGTTGGGTCACTCTAGGACATTCACAGTTGTCCTAAACCATGCCTGTGTTGTTCTGACTGTGTGCTTAGGATGGTTGTCATGTTGGAAGGTGAACCTTCTGCCCAGTGTGAGGTCCTGAGAGCCATGGTACTGTTTGTTTTTTTCCATTGAGGATAGCTCTTCTTTGCTCCATTTAGCTTTCCCTTAGCCCTGACTAGTCTCCTAGTCCCTGCTGCTGAAAAACACCCCCACGTCATGATGCTCCCACCACCATGCTTCACTGTTTGGATGGTATTGGGCAAGTGATGAGCGGTGCATGATTTCCTCCAGACATGACTTATAGAATTTTGGCCAAACCGTTCAATCTTGTTCTTCACAGTCTGAGAGTCCTTCATTTGCTTTCTTGCAGACTCCAAGCGGGCTTTTATGTGTTTGCACTGAGGAGAGGCTTCTGTCTAGCCACTCTGGCAAAAAGCCCAGGTATGTGAAGGGCTGCATCGATGGTTTTCCTCCTAGAACTTTGTCCCATCTCCACACAGGATCTCTGGAGCTCAGTCAGTCACCATTTGGTTCTTGGTCACCTCTGTTGCTTCTGTTGCTTCTCCCCCAATTGCTCAATTTGACCGGGGGCAAAGTCCTGGTTTTGGCAACTTCTTCCATTTGAGAAATATGTACTCCTTGAAAACCTTCATTGCAGCAGAAATGTTTTGTAGTGTTCCCCAGATCTGTGCCTTGCAGTTATCCTGTCTGCATGGACCTCATGGATTTTGCTCTGATACAGTTTGTATTGTCAGCTGTGCCTTTTATAGAGAGGTATGTGACTTTCCAAGTCATAGCCAATCAATTTTACGTAATTTACCACAAGTGGACTCCAGTCAAGGTGTAGAAACATCTCAGCAACAATCAAGAGAAATGGGAGGCACCTGAGCTAAATTCCAAGTGTTGCAAAGGGTCTGAATACTTATGCCAATGTGATATTTCAGTTTTTAATTTTTGCCTACATTTGCAAACATAAGTCAACTACTGAGCTAAATTGGGTCTCAAATGTGGCCCCTGACATCACCAAAGGGCCGCACATAATGTTCTGTATATGTAATGCTTGCAAGAACTGTCAAACTGCACACCTAATAGAGGAAATGAGGGTCAGAGAGTGTGGACATTCTACATTGTAGGCTGGGGATATGCTGCAGAACACAATACGAAACTGGGAACTTGTTACATGAGGCTAGTAGAGATCAGTGCTATTACCCTGTTCTATGTTCCCAGTACAGACTGAGGTCCCAGGGCTGTACATCATATACCAAAGGGCCACACGGGCCTATATTGTGCAGCCATTTAACAAAGTGAGGGCAAATCGATCATATGACTAGGGTGCAGCAGCATTGAATTCTATCCACTTGCCGACCGCCTAACCTCTACTGGCAGCCGAAAACGCCAAAAATGTTGCTGCAATTTTACCTTGCTTATGGTGTTTTTCATAGGTCATGTGACTCAAAAATGCAACAGGGATGCATTTCTATGAGAAGGTGCGGTTTACAAAATATGCGGCAAGCAGGATTTTTAACACCGCTCCAAAAGGTGGCAACAATAAATTCATTCATTTAAATTCATGATATTAAAGTCGAATATAATACAATTATTTCTAAAAAATATATATATTTTTAAAAAACGTCAGTTTTGGTTTCGGCCAAGCGCATCCTGAATTTTTGATTTTGGCACCAAAATTTTAATTTCGGTGCACCACTAGAAAATACATCAGCTTACGGTTTTATTACCGGGGTTATGGCTGCAGCTAGGCCACTGCTCTTTCTGTTAAGTGATCCGAGCGGCTGATTAGCAACCAGATCACTTTTAGAAGCGGTGGGATCTCCTCTATCCGCTTTCCATTCGTTCTTGGGCTTACCTGGCTCATCGTTAAGCCCAGGAACCAATCTGGCGGTGGAGGCTGCAGGCCATAGAGATTAGCAGAGGATAGATCGACTTCACTTTATGGCCTAGGACAGTGATGGTGAATCTTGATGCTCAATTACACTGTAGAGTGCACGAGCATCATGGGAAATGTAGTTCCGAAACATCTGGGGTGCCAAGGTTCACCATCACTGGCCCTAGGAGGCCGGGAGCAATGTCATGACGTCCCTTCCTGTTCATGGCCGATGTAAACAAGAGATATATAAATATAGAATATAAAATATTTTTTTTTTTTTTGATCTGATGTTTTCCATTGTAAAGTAGAGTTGTGGGGTCTTATTGACCCCAGATTCCTCCATAAAGGGGTCCTGTCATGCTTTATTGTTGCCACAAGAGATGTTTACATTCCTTGTGACAGCAATAAAATAATAATAATAAAAAAAAATTTAAAGGGTCAGTGTAAAAATAAAGTAATAAAATATTACATTTTTTTAAAGCGCCCCGTGCACACATGCAGTGGTGAACACATGTAGGTCACGCCTACATATGTGAACTTGTTAGGTATCACCACAACTGTAATTATAGCACTAGCCCTCCTCTGTCACTCAAACCTGGTAACCTGTAAACATTTTTAAGTACCATAGTTTGAAACGGACCAAAAGACGCACAGGGCTCCTGTGCAAATTTGCACCGGAGCCGCATTAGAGATATGTGAACCGGCTCCAGAGAGCCAGTCAAAATCTCCTGCTATTGCGGATTTGATGCAGAGAACCCGCATCATACAGTATCTCACAAAAGTGAGTACACCCCTCACATTTTTGTAAATATTTCATGTCTAAACTGCTGGCAACAAAAGTGAGTACACCCCTAAGTGAAAATTACCAAATTGGGCCCAAAGTGTCAATATTTTGTGTGGCCACCATTATTTTCCAGCACTGCCTCTTGGGCATGGAGTTAACCAGCGCTTCACAGGTTGCCACTGAAGTCCTCTTCCACACCTCTGTGACGACATCAGAGTTGGTGGATATTAGAGACCTTTAGCAAGGTAGTGGTCCACTTGGTAGCGTGTTTGGGGTCGTTATCATGTTGGAATACTGCCTTACGGCCCAGTCTCTGAAGGGAGGGGATCATGCTCTGCTCCAGTATGTCACAGTACATGTTGGCATTCATGGTTCCCTCAATGAACTGTAGCTCCCCAGTGCTAGCAGCATTCATGCAGTCCCAGACCATGACACACCCACCACCATGCATGACTGTTGGCAAGACACACTGGTCCTCACCTGGTTGCCACCACCCACGCTTGACACCATTTGAACCAAATAGTTTATCTGTTCTCAGAAAACAGGACATGGTTCCAGTAATCCATGTCCTTAGTCTGCTTGTCTTCAGCAAACTGACTGTGGGCTTTCTTGTGTATCATCTTTAGAAGGTGCTTCCTTCTGGGATGACAGCCATGCAGACCAATTTGATGCAGTGTGCGGCGTATGGTCTGAGCAATGACAGGCTGACCCCCCCCACCCCTTCAACCTCTGCAGCAATGGTGGCCGCACTCATACATCTATTTCCCAAAGACAGCCTCTGGATATGACGCTGAGCACGTGCCCTCAACTTGTTTGGTCGACCATGGCAAGGCCTGTTCTAAGTGGAACCTGTCCCGTTAAACCGCTGTATGCTCTTGACCACCATGCTGCAGCTATTTCAAGGTCTTGGCAATCTTCTTATAGCCTAGGGGTCATCTTTATGTAGAGCAACAATTCTTTTTTTTTTTCAGATCCTCAGAGAGTTTCACTTAGGGGTGTACTCACTTTTGTTGCCAGTGGTTTAGACATTGATGGCTGTGTGTTGAGTGATTTTGAGGGGACAGCAAATTTTATACTGTTTATACAAGCTTTACACTCACTACTTTACATTCATTCATTAAAGTGTTTTGTTTTTATTGCGTTTGAAAAACCGTGTGCAACATAAATTGCAACAACTGCCATTTCATTCTCTTGGGTATAAAGAAAGGTGCGTGGACCTTAGGCATCGCTTATCCTCTAGTGTGAAGTATAGTGAACTGTTTGATGTGTGTGCGGCTGCTGCTGTAGCCCAGTTGCTCTGGGGAGAAAACGTGATATGTGTGAACAGATTAATTTTGTTCAGGCAGCGCTTGCTATTTGTGGTGTTCCCCTTATTTTTTCATAAATATAGTTGCATACAATCTCACATGAGTATAGCAATGGTGTGAATAAATATATACACAGATACATTAAAACCAGTATGGAATCACATAAACATAATAAAGTGCTGTGCTCTGTGCAAAAATTTTTTTTTGATGTGCAGTCCGTAATATGAAATATGAAAGTGCTGTTGCAGTCCCAAACTGATACTGCTTCAAATTCTTTTGAGAAAAAATTCTTCAGATTCTTTATATCATAAAGTGCTCGTGCTGTATTTAAGTGCTGAGTAGTGATAAATAATATCTCAGGGTGTTGTGCCCTGCTTACCAGATTCTTTTGACTCTCCCACCATACGGTGTGGAGAAGTCGTACGTGATTTAGGTCTATAATCCAACCTATGGATAATGATGTCCTCTCCTTCCTCTCGCTCTCTCCTCGGTTACCATTCCATGTATGGATGAAAAAAGGAATAACTCATCGTGTACCTCTTAGAAACGGTTTATTGGCCAAACTTTCACAGTGCAAAACATCACAAGACAATTGCAGTATACTGTGATTGCTCCGTGACCTGCTAGCGCTGGTGCGCAACTACACTTCCTGCTTACAGTTCAACAGAGCGTGGCCTCTCGCCCCTTGTGTCAACTGACGCGTTTCGTCACTTCCTGTGACGTCACACACGGAAAAAAAAAGGATTTGAAGCAGTATCAGTTTGGGACTGCAACAGCACTTTCATATTTCATATTACGTACTGCACATCAAAAAATTTTTTTGCACAGAGCACAGCACTTTATTGTTATGTTTATGTGATTCCATACTGGTTTTAATGTATCTGTGTATATATTCACACCATTGCTATACTCATGTGAGATTGTATGCAACTATATTTATGAAAAAATAAGGGGAACACCACAAATAGCAAGCGCTGCCTGAACAAAATTAATCTGTTCACACTATATCATTCTCTTGGGTCTCTGCTAAAAAAATGTGTGTGTGTGTGTGTGTGTGTGTGTGTGTGTGTGTGTGTGTGTGTGTGTGTGTGTGTGTGTGTGTGTGTGTGTATATATATATATATATATATTATAATAATAAAAAAAATAAAAAAATATATATATATTTGTTTGGGGGTTCATAGTAATTTTCTAGCAAAAAAATTAGTCCTTTTTATTTGTAAACAAAAAAGTGTCAGTATAGGCCTGGTCTTTCTATGTATTGGCGGCCATTTGGTTGGAATTTCTTCCAGTCCTAATATAAGCCCGATGCATGCCGTCTGTTTCCGTTGCTCAGTAGGTATCTCCCTCTGCCCTTACACTGGCTTGTTTTACACTTGCTGTTAGAATACAGCCTTAAATAGCTTTTACCACATTTGTAGACATTTTGGCCTCGGCTTAACATCACATGCATTGAGAGGTATCGCGTCTCCAAATAGGAAACCAAGCAGATTAGCTAATTAAGCCATGCCCGCTGCAATGAAAATCTGCCCATAAATGTTTTATAAAGGAAATGCTCCCTCTCGAGGCATTCTCCACAGCATGGAGCTTTAATGGCCCTTTGGCTGTGAAGTTTCTGTATCTCTAGTGTATTTATTTCATGAAACCCAGTGCTGTAACCTTATGTCTCTTCTCGCATTCCCGCAATGCCTTAATGCAGTATCTGGTGCTCACAGCTGTCAATATAAGAGGCCAGCCTACTTATAATTATACCTTCTCCCAGCCTCCCATAACTGCCTCGGTGTTCTCCTGTATTGCAGCGTCCTGCACAGACTTTGCTGCAAGCACCTCAGGGTTGTACTGATGGCAAATAACTGACCTCTGGGCACCGTGGACCCCTGCCCTGTCTGTTCTGTTTCTTTTTGCAGAAAGTTGTAGCCTGCAATTGTGCACCTCTCCTGTATATTTTAGCTTTCTGGTTATCCTGCTACTATTGGCTTAGTGGGACACTCTCATAAGAGATTGATGGAGGCTGCCATTACTTAATCCTCCTTTTTTAGAATGCTGCTTTCTTGGCAGTCATTTTGGTACTTTTTTAGATTGCTTACCAGGAACATGTATAGAGAGATGTATTGAACACCTTTTTGACCAATTTACAGCATGTTTGACGTCAGACAGCTAGCATTTTCAAAGGAGACCAACTATGGCAGCCACCATACTTGCCACATGACAGCAACTTGAAGTTGAACTTTACTCTCTCAATCAACATTGATTGTTTTTAATCCTTACACTGTTAGCATTAGTAAATAGGCAAGTACAGTGGGGAAAATAATTATTTGATCCCCTGCACATTTTGTTAGTTTGCCCACTTACAAAGAAATGAAGGGTCTATCATCATTTTTATCATAGGTGTATTTTTATTTTATCAACCAACAATCCAGAAAACAACCCGATACAAATGTTATAAATTGAGTTGCAGTTAAGTGAGTAAAATACTTATTTATTTGCCAAGAAAAACATGACTTCGTACTTGGTGGAGAAACCCTTGTTGGCAAGCACAGAGGTAAGACGTTTCTTGTAGTTGGTGACCAGGTTTGCACACATCTCAGCAGGGATTTTGGTCCACTCTTCTTTACAGATCTTCTCTAAATCCTTAAAGTTTATTAGCTGTCGCTTGGCAACTTGAAGTTTAAGCTCCCGTGAATTTTTTTTATAGGATTAAGGTCTGTAGATTGGCTAGGCCACTTGATATGCCTCTTCTTGAGCCACTCCTTTGTTGCCTTGGCGGTATGTTTTGGGTCATTGTCATGCTGGAAGATCCATCCACAACCCATCTTTAGTGTTCTGGTTGAGTGAAAAAGGTTCTCCTCCAAGATTTTACAATACATGACCCCCATCCATTGGCCCCTCAATGCAGCAAAGTCGGTCTGTACCTTTAGCAGAGGGACAGCCCCAAAGCATCATGTTTCCACCTCCATGCCTCACTGTAGGGATGGTGTGATTCAAGTTAATGCCAAAGAGCTTGATTTTGGTCTTCTCTGATCACAGCACTTTCTCCCAATCCTTCTCTGAATCATTTAGATGTTCATTGGCAAACTTCATATGGGCCTTTACATGGCTTTGTTGAGGAGGGGGACCTTGCGGGCACTGCAGGATTTCTATCCATGGCGGCGTATTTTATTACCAATGGTTTGTTTGGTGAAATGTGGGGATGTACCGCGCTTATGGTTTTTGATATTGGACTGCTGCCCTCCAAAAATTCCCTCCCGTGGGTGGGATAAGTGATTGATAGGGGTGGTGCTTGGAGATAGTTGCACCATATAATTCCTTGAAAAATACTTACTGTGTATACGTGAAATAATTTGTTTATCTTTGTGATGTGGTTATCTTGTATACTCGTGTCGTGTCGTCCCTATGGAAATAGAGGGACACGAATCTGTCGCGGTAGAGGTTCGTGGTGGGGATAGTTAGTGAATAGGGTGGGTGCCCTCCCTTAAAAACCTCCCGTCGTCAGGTTATAGTTTTTGGTATTCGCGCCATGTAGGGGTGTAAAGTGGTTTGTTTGGTAACCATTATTTTATGCGGCGGTACCTATCTTTAGGACGTCACGGGCGTTCCAGGGG
>BLSH010290769.1:136840-160141 GCA_018402905.1 Glandirana rugosa | reverse complement strand
CAAACACTTAATAACAACACAGCCAAAATACCAATGTTAACAAGCAAACAATTTAAGAAAAGCAATTTGAAATACTTTAAGGAAAATAGAAATAGTTTAAACTTACTGTATCCAACTACTGTTTTTTTTAACATGTCAAAATCGTGTCAGTGTGAACCAGGGCTAAAACTGTTTCTCAACTCCAGTCCTCAAGGCGCATCAACAGGTCATGTTTTCAGGATTTCCATTATTTTGCACAGGTCATTTGATCAGTTTCACTGCCTTATTAATTACCACAGCTGTTTCATCTGAGGGAAATACTGAAATCATTACCTGTTGGTGCGCCTTGAGGACTGGAGTTGAGAAACACTGGTCTAAAAAAAAAACTCACATTAAAGCAGTTGTATACCGCTGGATGTTTTTTTTTTTTTTTTTTTTTTTTTTTTTTTTTTCTTCTTGCAAGGCAAAGGCATAAAGTGCTAGTATGCGCTGCACATTATGTGAAACTTACCTCAAGTTTCAGTACCACGATGTCAGCCCTGTAGCTGCTTCCATTTTCACCCGTAGGAGATGTACACTACCTATAGGTAAAAGTCAGCAGAGGAAGTTTACTTCCTCTTTAAATATCGATATCGGTAATTAATATCGGGGAGTACTTGAGAAAAAGTATCAGTAGTCGTACTTCCTCTTCTGGGCTGCTCCATCGGCTTTTTCTTCAGAATGCCCTCATAGCAAGCCACAAAGTATAATATAGAGTTCCCCTTTAGCAAGGTAAAACTTCTGCCTTTAAACCACTTCCTTCTCCTTGCCAGGACTACATGTCCCATGAGACATTGCTCCTTCACAAGCTCTCAGGCACTTGCTGAGCTATGTGTAAGTCATTGTGTTTCCTGACATGTAATGCATTCTGTATGCAGTTCAATTAATCGGCTGATTAATTAATTATAATAATTAATTATGAAAATAGTTGACAATGGTTTTCATCGAATATGTCAATTAGTTGTTTTAACTCTAATCTGGGGTTTACAACCACTTTAAAGGAGAAGCTCCTTTGGCTGGGCTTCTCCTATGGATCACAGGAGTGCAATCAGATTTGCACTCCTGTGACTCCTTTTTAGACTGAAGTCTGCGCTCTGCTGACGTCACCAATGTCAGTCCAGGCACCGCGTCATCCCGAGTCTGGACCCGCCAGGTGCCTGGACTGACACCCAGCTGAGAGCCTGAGCTGGCCGCTCAGCACTCCAGTGAGCGAGGAGGGAGCAGAGCGGAGAGCTGCTGATTGACAGCCAGCAGCTCTCTGCTCGAGGAGCTGTCAGAACCAGGCCATCGGTGGCTTTCGATCTGCTCTGCGTAGAGGCGCCTGAGGATAGATGCAGCATCCACCTAGGTAAGTATGAAACTGCAAAAAAATTCCTTTACTTCTGTTTTAAGAAAAGCATAACTAGTTTATATGGTAATCTTTTTATTTGCTTTAGTGGGTGTTCAAACGTAATGATTCATTATGGCACAGCCCTGTCTATCAGTGCAGCACAAACCTGCACCTGTTCCCATGGTTAAATGGAATATCTGTTACTTGTTTCCATGGATGCATACACTCAGCATAGTGCAAAATATTTGACACGTCATTTCTCTCCCCTGCTACATGCAGCTCTGGTCTATGAACTCCCAAGAAGTCTTGTGGATGCAGGTGGTTGGTGAAACAGTCTGGAAATGTAAAGCTTTTTTTTTTTTTCTACTCGTGAAACACAGGAGGTTTGTGGTGCAAGTTGTCTGGTTGAATCAAACTGCAGCTTAGTATCTGTAAGGATGAGTACTATAGCCACAAACCTTACACAGCAAAGCAACCTCTCATTCTTGCTGCATTCAGTGTTTTGGGATTGTGTATTGAAAGCCGTGGGCGGAGCTGATAACTGTGATGTGAAGATCTGGTGTTGTGTCAATATAGCCAATTCATCAATATCTCCAGTTACGTCACTTCTGGTTATTGTAAACCGTCCGTAATTGGAGATTTTTACGACTTTTCGTTTTCACACAACACCGGGAAATGTAAACCTTCCGGTACACTGTATTCTGAGCGGATATTCGTAATCCGCTCCCCTACTAACCTACAATATGGCTGAAACAACTATTTCCTCATTACCCGCTGATGTGTCAAATAGCATAGTCTTCATGTACAGGAATCTTTACGGTTCCCAGCGTTTTATTAAAATGGGGAGTAGTGAAAATCTCCCAATTACGGTTTACAGTCATCGAAAGCGACATAATAGGAGATTTTGATGAATTGGCTATATTGACATAACACCTGAGTCCCAGGTAAACATACAAATCTACCTAAATATAATGTCTGGTTGAATCACTCTCCATGTTGATAGGCATTTGGCTTGCACAAGAGGGGCAGGTTATCGAGGGCACATGCTGGCAGATTTTCCTCTGAGGACAACACTGGGTTATTAAATTCTCTAGTCATTATTAGTATAAGTAGTCCTACATCCATCCTCTAGGGGGGATTCTGCCTCCAGTAGTGTCTTCTCTTCTCATTCCACTCTGTTTGAACCCTAGGTGTTCTGATATTCGCCTTCTCTTCCCATCTACTGCTTAATCTTATGCTGTTGACTCATTCACTCCCCATCAATTCTCTATTCTACCTCCACACTGCCTCTCTAAACTCTGCTCTAACAGCAACCCCCATCCCTCACCCCTCTCACCAATAATACCCCATCCTACTCCTTGCTCTCCCTACCTTTTCCTTTCAACACCTGCACCCCTCTACTTTAACCACAGTGCCTTAACCTTCCCCTCCTCAACTGCTTGCTTCACTTCATGCTTGCATGAAAAGCAGGATCCACCACCTCTTCAAATGTGCATCTGTGTTCCCTCCCCTCCCCCACCTCCAATTTCACCAATAGACCTGTGCCCTCCTCCGCTTTCACCAATGGACCTGTGCCCTCCCCCACCCCCCACCATCACCATCATACCTTCACCATTACTAACACCTTATCTGCAGACCCATTTTTCATCCTATGATAATGCACCTCCACCTCTCAAAATGACAGCTGCACACCCTCACCCATTTTGCTCACTTCGACAGCCGCACCCCTTCTTCACCGCCACACCTTTTACCCCCTCTGTCACCAGCCTGGTTCTTGCTTCTCCATTACCATCACCCCAGTCCTGTAGAAAGTTGTCCCCCCCCCCCCCCCCCCCAATGCCCCTGAACCCTGTCCTTTCCGCTTTTACCACTGTATCTGCAGCTCCCAAATTATGTCATCAACCCAACCTTGCCCATTTTGGAATGGCCACGCTTTTGCCATATAGTCATAAGGGTTATTTTTAAAAAGCATTTTGATAAATTTTTAAAAAATTGCCAGATAAAAAGCACCCTATATACCCTGACTTCCAACAAGCTCACCTAGAAAGGAGACATCCCTCACTGGGTCTCCTTGTATCCTGGGAAATCTGAGGGCACCCAGTTCTAAATTTTTTCACAGTACCAGAGCAATGATTTTTCTCCTCAGTATTTCCAGAGTCGTCCTAGTGTTTTTTTTATTTATTTTGTGGACTTTAGGATAAGGAGTTAAACGTTTATAGGAGTTCTTTTTAGACTGTTCCTACATAGCCATAACTAGCATATTTAAAGTATAATGTTTTTCAAGTTTTTTTATTATAATTGCTTTAACTGACACTCCAAAACAATGAAAATAGTACTGCTCAAATGCCCCCCAAACCTGTATCAGTCGGATCAGCATGTGAAGAGAGTGATGCAAGACCCAGGATTGGTTTGGCAGACTCTAGTAGACTTGAAGAAAATGGCGGTTGTCTGCACACGGGCACCAACTCCCTTTTGCAGGAATGTGAATAAAATAGGATGGCTTTGGATCCTGTTCTCCACCTGTAGAGAACTCCTCAGGTGTGTTTCTGCCTTTTTCGAGGCTTGGCTTTGGATCCTATTCTCCACCTGTAGAGAAGTCCTCAGGTGCGTTTCTGCCTTTTTTAAGACTTTGCTTTGGGTCCTGTTCTCCACCTGTAGAGAACTCCTCAGGTGTGTTTCTGCCTTTTTCGAGGCTTGGCTTTGGATCCTGTTCTCCACTGTAGAGAACTCCTCAGGTGTGTTTCTGCCTTTTTTAAGACTTTGCTTTGGATCCTATTCTCCACCTGTAGAGAACTCATCGGGTGCGTTTCGGCTTTTTTCAGGACTTCTTTGTAGAGGCCTCTACGATTAAGCCCCAAAAAGGGCGAAACTCACCTGAGAAGTTCTCTGCAGGTAAAGAACAGGAGCTGAAGTCATCTTATTTTATTCAGTTTCCTGCAACAGGGTTTTGGTGTTTGTGTGCAGACAGCTGCTATTTTGTTGAACTGACAATTGGTAGAATCAGGTCTTTCCTTTTTTAAATGATTAAGCTTTTTTGTTCTTTGTGAAAAGATGCTTCTGTTTTACACATTTTAATTTTCTGTGTTAAATAGTTTAGCTTATATACAGTATCTAATGTAAATGGAGTTATGGCTTGTATTCCATGTTGGCATGAGTGGATATGGTCTGTGCATTTGATCATCGTCCTTATTAAGGCATGCTTTTTTAGGATAAACACATCTAAAGTATGTTCTCTACATGATTGCTTGATCTTGTCTTACGCCATGGCCTCAATGTTTTTAAAGCTGGCTTCAGTCGTGCCGGGGGATCTTCAGGAGCATCAAGGGATCTTCCAAGATTGCTGGAAAGGGGCACCGTATGGGATAGAAACTGCATAGGCAATGTCCTGGAAGAAGCCATGAACTGTTTTGCTGAGATGCAGAGACAGACCGAGGAGAAATTTCGCATGTGGATAGAGAAACTAACTCGACTAGACACGGACGAGGAAGGCAAACAGCAGCTAGACCCCAGGGAACCTAAGCTTCACCTCGCTGGCCAGAGTTTTACACCAAGCAGTTCTTCTAGCACCTTTGTGGCTGCTCAAGATAGTCCCACCATACCCCAGCAGGGTCTTGGCTCATACGTCAGCTACCAGAATGTTGACTCACTAGAATTCCCGGAGTCGGCATTAAACAATAACAACTTCCCTGAAGTCTTTCCGGAGAATGGGAACATAGCTGATCAGGAAATAAACCAGTCTTAATTACAGTACAGCTTCACTGGTCATTGCTTTTCCCACTTGAATTGCACCAACCCAGTGCTCCTCCAGGCCTATGTTCTAGAAAGAGTGGCTAAACACTTCAAGGTCCCTTACCAAAGCTTGGCTACATGCATATCTTCAGATAATGCCCAGAAATACTGTACAATTGTCTGCTGCAAGTGCATGCCTTAGAGTCTGAAAGGGCCGTATACATAGGTAGATGATCAGTGATATGTACTGTTATACGAGACTGGATTTTGAATCTAATACTGCAGATGTAATATTTTGAAATTGCGCAAAAATATAATATAATCCAGCCCTATTTTGGGTCACAGGACTGATCCTTATGAAGTATTAATGCTCTGTATGCAAAGTAGATCTCCATTAGACTCAGGAATTTCTGATACAAGTCTATGCATTGCTCCTTGTGCTTTCAGAAATTCTTGACTCTATAATGTGCCTGAATACGCTGGTCACCTGAAAATCTGAAGGAGTTGAGGGGAAATCTGTATTTGTTTTTGTTTACATGGAATTCTTTTTATTTTTAAATGTATGAAATATTGCGTTTGACTATTCACAACTTGACGCCATGTATTCAGCTCCGGGCAAGAGTATCAACTCACCGGAATTTGTCAGTTTTATTCTGAGTGACTTTAAGAGCAATCAGAATACATAGAGATCTGAATGACACAATCTGCCCATTCTACTAGTGGCACTGGACCCTGAGATTAATAAGCGAGTAGACCATTAATTGGTTATGCCAGTTCTCCAACTGTAATACATTTGGTGCTAGGGGTCCTTATTAAAATATTTTAAAATTAAGTTCACCCTGTGTTACCCATGAATGAAATGAAATCCAATGTAAAACGTCACTTTGTAAACGTGAATATTTGTTCAAAAACATTTATACGTTAAATACCTGATCACTGGTAATAGGTCACAATTCCAATATACATGTAGAAAGTTAGCATCCCTTGTGACTTGCTCCAATAGTTGTTTGCCCGTGGAAAAATATCAAAAAATCATTTTCTTTGGCTACTCCTTCTCAGCCAGAATTAAAGTAAAACAAATATCACCGCCAGCTCCTCTTTTCTATTAAGCCAATCTTACACAGTGTGAATGTTTGTATAAAGCAATGACTCTAAATACCATCTCAGATCTTTAAAGGCCAGTGATGTGACCTCCGGCAGCTCTCCTGCCCCGATCTAAGGGCTACAGTGGGAGGGGCCGAGATCCCCCTCTGACGTCAGCTGGGGAGATCACGTGATTGCTGTGCTGTCTGCTCAGCCCCTCGCACTGTAGCCTTTTGATTCCTGGGAGGAAAGCTGCCGGAGGTCATGTGACCAGCCAGAAAAGATCTGAGATAAGATATTTAAAAGCATTGTTTTATACACACATGTGCACTGTGTAGGATGGCTTGATTGAACAGAGGGGCTGGCCTTTATCTTTAACTTTACTGCCAGCTACTAATAATAGAGGCAGGAGGGGAGGGGCGGCACAGCTCACACATAGGAGCGGACAGGCAGGAAGGAAGGGGGAGAGAGGAGAGCAGCTGGATGACAGGCATGTAACCTGACCAAGGTAATCATGGATCAGCAGCCATGATTACCGTGGTCAGAACACCAAGGGGGACACAGGATCAACCAGTTATTTGGTTTTTTTTATAGTCTAGAGAGGGACAGATAAGCAGCCCAAGTACTGTGCTGTTTAACTTGCTATAAGGAAACAGGATCTGAAAGCCCCGTTCTCTCCCATTAAAGGGTAACTCCACTTTCGTGGGGAAAAAAAAAATTGAAATTAAAGAAAAAATAATATAACGCATATAATTGCGACACTAATCATATTGTAATTGAATGTTATTAAAAATGACCTTTTCTTGCCAATTTGCAGCCACTCTAAGTTCCTGAGAATGCATTGCAATATGGCTACCTCCAAGTTGTTCTGTATACAGAGTGTGTACTGACCACTCCCCAGAAACATCATTTCCTGCTTGTGTGATTGGCTCACCAATTTTCCCAGAACTCTGCCTAAGATACAATCAGATTTCAGGCATCCCCTGCAACAAAAATATTTTTGGAGAGATACTTTTAATAAGAGCACGTCTAAAGGGATGCAGACCCAGCAGGTGCACACCTGACAGTTGATTATGAAACCACTCCAATTAGACCCACTCAGTACAGAGGCTCAGGGATTTCTTCAAAATAACAAAAGGTAGGAATCTGCAACAAAGGTTGTTAAAATCCTTGCAATGTACAGAGATCACCCAGAGGGGAATGTTTTTTTTCTCAACCAAAGTGGAGTTCTACCTTAAAGAAATAACTTCTCTTTCAGTAGTAGAAGGGTTGCTTTTTCCTGGAAAACTTGTTTTTTTTTATTTTCCCCCCAGAAGTATACCTGTCCCTTTGTAACAGACGTGCCAATTTATTTAAATGGCCATTAAACCTAAAGCGCAAGTTGGTTTAACCAATAAAGATCTGTAACTCTACATTGTGTAGTTAAAAGCTGAACTCCATGAAATGCACGTGCCTCGCGTTTTACCCTCAAATGTTTTGTGATCTGGTATCCTTTTCAGGCAGTACAGCCAAAGCCTTTACCTCCAGTACAGCAGCAATATAAACACCGATTAAAACACACCTTCAACTTGCTGACTGGGCCATAAAGAAACAGCAGTATGCTGATTAAGTCATCACTCTTTCCTCTCAGCTCATGTGCACAGAAGTGAACTTTGATTGGCTCTTGCCATTGGCCCACCCACTCGTTTGTGGTTGTTTAGGGGATTCGAGGTTCATGTACTTACAATCCTTTATTATTTTTGTTTTTTCAAATACAGAACTGCATTCATGTGCCTTATATTTATATCTGATTGGACTTCAGCTTTAACGTAAACCTGCACTCTGTCCATTCTAGAAAAAGTAACAGGTGTGTTGCCAGCAAGATGACATAATCTTCTGCATGTATTTTCCTTCCCTGCAATCCGCCACTCCTCTGACCTACTACCAGATCTCCAAAAATACATGGTACCTTTTAAGGCTTGCTTCACATGGGCTTCAGCTGGTATAAGAGCAGTGTGAACAGCAAGTTATGACAAAGCATTTGCAGAGCTTTCAGCAAGTTTTGTTGAAGCTTTTAAAGTACCATTCAGCCACGGATCCAAAATGATTTGATATCTGGGAATCTTTCATTCAAACCTTGCCTAGAGATACCCAACAATTGATAGTACAATGTTTTCAATATGCCTAATGGTTTCAAACCAGTTAACCAACGGCCCGCTAATTGATAACCTACCCTCCTCAATATATTTTACGCAATAACAGCGAAGGCCTCCCCTTTCCCATTGTCTGCTAATTGTTAGACTGACTACTGTGTGGTTTTTTGTTTTTTAATGTCCAGCCTTCGACCCAGCACTGACAACTTGGTTCTCAAACTATACTGACAAACTCTATGCTGTCAATTCTGTATTGTTCTATTGGACAATCTATTGTTGGGGCCATTTTCATTGTTATCTGCATTCTTGCATCAAAAAAAAGTACCATTTGCCTCCAGTATGTAAATGTTGAAGACAGATCTTATTAGGAGTGTTGATTGCTACTTTAAGCAAGCTGCTAGCAGGCTTCAGAACCTCTTGAAGTTTGTTGAAAGCTTGCTAGCAGTTTGGTTAAAGTGGCAATTAACACTCCCATTAGGATCTGTGTTCAACATTTACAACTGTAAATGAATGGTACTTTAAAAGCTTCAACAAAGCTTGCTGAAAGCTCTGCAAATGCTTTGTCAAAGCTTGCTGGTCACACTGCTTTTATTCAAGCTGCAGCCCGTGTGAAACAGGCCTTAGGCATGATGACTACATCTACTGAGTTCCACAATGTAGTATTCAGTGCATACCCAGCTAGTCACCAAGCCAGTTGCTGTCACATGGGGGCACAGTGTGGGCGTAGCTCCATGCTGATTACAAATTTTAGAAAGGGTATTAGAGGCAAGTACAGGCTGATTATGGTACAGAGAGCCTGTTTGCTTCACCTAGTATGTTCTGCTTTCAGCTTGTATATCTTATCAAGAGTTTTGAGATTTACTTGATTTTATGAGATATGGGTGTATAGCCAATAATGGCCTCTGATATCTAAAAATAGGTTTACCTCAGTTATTGGAAGTTCTGCTAAATTTAAGGCCCAGTTCACACTAGCTGCGGCCTCAGCTCACAGCAGGGGTCCGGTGCGTCCCTGTACACCGTTTCAGGTGTGAATCGGGTCCGAATTTTTGGTTGAATTTGCACCTGAAATGGAGCCAAAGGACACACAGGGCCCTTTTCCAGTGCGCTCCGTGGCTGCCCTGAAGTTGCGTGAACCGGCTTCATTGAGAGACGGTCACTCTCCTGTCATGCAAATTGGATGCAGGGAAACCCGCATCCAATTTGCATCAGTGTGAACCCAGACTAAATGATTACTTATACTCTTAACTTTCTATATGAAACAAACTTGAGTTTTAACTTTTTTGGCCATTTAAAAAGGCAGTGAAAATGGTGTGCACCCGTCTTCAGTTTTCAGCAGTCACTAAAATTAAGATTGGTTGCGATTTGGATGCTGTCCTTTACTTCGTTAAATAAAGGTTACAAGGGGAGGGATAGGGAAGAGCAGATCCTTCATATTTTTGTTGAATATTACGACCTTTTTAAGTTTTTTTAAAAAAAAAAAAAAAAACCCTGATTTTACGATGTCATCTTAAGAAAGTTGGCTAGAAGCAAGTTGTGGGGCATTGGTTTTCCTGGTGACTCCAGATCTGAGGAACAATGGTGAGGTCTCATTCCCTTTCAAAAGTTTCCTATAAATTTCACCCAGCATTTTCTTCTTTTTAAACTATTCAGTCCCGTTAATTAAAAAAATAAAAACTCTTCTTGAATCCAGCCTGTTTGTGCTTTGTGTCCAAAAACTGTAAGATATATATATATATATATATATATATATATATATATATATTTATATATTATTTTTTTTTTTTTTTTAACAAAGAAATTACAAATTCTAGGCCTAGGGCATCTTTACTACCTTTAAAAGTTTCCTATACATTGGGCTTAAGCGTTTTTGGTATAAAGAAATTCAAGAGTGACTCATTTGCATATTAAAATCATGACCCGTGTTTTTTTTTCAGTGGGTTTTACCAAAGTAGACCTTAACACCTGCCTCAGTATCCTAAATGTGCCGAAATGTAGCAATTCTTTAGTCCGAATGTTCACGTTTGTAGATACTTTATAACATGTTCCTACCATGCACTCTCAAGGGGGCAAAATGTTAGACAGGGATGTTTTCCTGAATAATCACTAATATTGCCCCCCCAGTAGATAAGACAATGTTCCCCCACCCTTCCTCCCTCTTTCATAGATGCAAAAATGCACATTTGCATGATGTAAATGTGGGTCTTTGTACAGCAATCTTTCAAAATCAGATTGTTTAACCGATGGTGACCAGTGATTTTGGCTTTTCAGGCCTTATAAGGACCCCATAAATTGGTATTAAATGTTAAGTGACCTGAGGCATTGTTTTTGTTTTTTCCTGTTTTTCATGAAAATACACTGGGAATAACTTTTTTTAAACGCTAGTTGATTTTTTGTATTATGTTTATTTAGATTGTTAGAATTTAACATATGTTACATGAATATTTGAAACATTTGGCAGATTTTCTTTAAGTATGCAGTTCTTTTAATTCCTCTTTTTAAAAACATTTAATCTCAACCCCTGAAAATGTAATAATTAGTATTCTATCTTTTCCCAGTTGTTCTGGGGTGTTCATCTGTTTTTCAGTGCCAGGAACCACCGTTTTTTAATATGTTAACTTTTTAATTTTGTGTTTTAAGAAAAGAAAAATGAAACCCTAAGTTGTGAAAGGAATCTGTCAGGATGGAAATATAAAAGATGACTTTAAAGATGAAGGCTCTGTACCAATTACCTTGTTCCTTAAGTAGGTAGTCTCTGGTCTGGAACAAGCATTCTTAACATGACTTCAGTTGTCAGACAAGCTTGTTTAAAGTTGGATGTATCATTGAAAAAATGCGTGGGATCTAGCGAGATTGAGATGGGCGTTTTCAGGTCCGATTTGCTAGTAAGTGAAAAAAGGGCCAGGATGGCAACCTATGTGTCAAGACCATTTAAAAGAAGTCCACAGAAGCAGGCCACCCATCTTTGAAGCTGTGTGAAATTGTTATTTAAAGAAACAGCTGACTGAGGTTTGTGGCCAGTCTTGGATCACATGACCAGGCATTGACCCCAAAGTTTCTGCCAAAGAGTTTTGGGAAACTGAAGTTTAACCAGTTGGCAGCTCTGCCTGAATTGTGATTATACCCTCTTGGCAGGGACAACATGGTCCGTGCCTCTGTTTTGTTTACATGATCCAATGCCAGCCTGACACTGGAACCATCTGTTTCTTTAAGATAATTTCTGTTGTATCACTCTAAAGTTTTGAAAATCCATATTGACATCCTTAGGCAGCCAATGGGTAAACATGGCCCATTGGTCTTGAGACCACAAATTCTCTGGTTTCTTTATGAATAACCCATATGCTGGGCCAAGCCAATGGATACGCTTCATTGTGGGTGATGTCACTGGTTTCCATTGATGGATTTCACTGTCTTTTTTGCAATTCTACTGGCTTCCTATAGTGTGGTTGGATACCTTGTCAATAGTGCTGACGACTTTCAGCAAAGGGATTGGCTACCTTGTTGGCTTTGTTGCTGGCTTCCTGTAAAGTGGTAAGCTGCCTTGTTTGCAGTGCTTCTGGCTCCCTATTAAGGAATAGGCTGCCTTGTCAGCAATCTTACTGACTTACAGTATAGTGGTAGAACACCTTGTTGGCAGTACTTCTGACTTCCAGTAAAGTGGTAGGCTGCCTTGTCGGCAATGCTGCTGGCTTCCAGTAAAGTGGTAGGCTGCCTTGTCTGCAATGCTGCTGGCTTCCAGTAGAGTTGTAGGCTACCCTGTTGGCAATGACACTGGCTTCCATTAAAGTGCTGGGCTGCCTTATTGGCAATGGAGCTGGCTTCCGGTAAAGTGATAGGCTAGGTTTTCAGCAATGACACTGCCATTCAAAATGGCTTTCTTTTATAATGCAAAGACACCAGGTGTGCTACCTTGCACCAGTTATGTCTATATAATTACCTGTGTGACTGTTACATAATAAGGGAGGAGCGTCCTTAGGGTAATTGTAGGAAATGGGGCATTCTACAGAAGGAATTCAGTGCAGGCTGTCCTTGACCCGGGTCCTTCTAATCGTATTGACACTACATTGAGGTGGAGATACGCCTGCCCGCTGCTGCTGTATGAAAGCTGCTTTACAGACCTCCCTCCGGCCTATTGTAGCATTTAACCTGCAAACTGCCAAAGGGCTCTAGATACATGGCAAGTTTTTAAACTTCTATTCTGGGTAAAGAATGTGCAATGATGTACAATCACAACACTAAGTCTGCCTTTCCTATTAGGACGGACTGTTTATAATGCGATGAGATGAACCTTACCAAGCAGTATTCATGGTCATTTCCTCTGCTGACGAGGATTGAAACTATGCGCTATAAAGTGTTAATGTATCTTCAGTTGTGCTACCTTTGCAACAAACTCTGTAAAACTTAAAGCTGTAACTAGTGTAAGTTAGTATAAATAAATCGTGTTTATCATTTGTCCGTGTGGTTTATTGATTAACAGAAATTAGTTTGAATGCAATCAGTCTTGCTAAAAAAAATTCCTTAGTTTTGGATTGAGTAGAGATGGGTTCGATGCCAACTACTTGTTGTGTCCCCTTTTGAGGAGAGCAGCAGGCCAGGAAGTGGAGGGAAATCTTGACAGTGGATATCAAGCAGGAACAACCCGATAGGGGCTCTTAACTCTTACCTGTTCTATCTAAAAGTAAATAAAATACAACAAAGTTCCACTTTAAGTGATTTAAGGGCAAAGCCCCCTATATGTGGTAGCCTGCACAGCGTGGTGAGATGAGTATGGCGATAGTTTCCCTCTCCTCCCCAATCTCATTTCGCTAGTTCATGACTACTGAACTTACCCTTACAGGTTGGCTTTTTGGGAATTCCACAAAATGTTTTGTGGCTTACCGTGATCCCCAGCTAAAATGTATTTTTTTTTTCTTTCATTGTCATTAGGGTTAGAACCGCTAGGTTTGTTATTTCATGGCATTGTGTCAACATCATGGAGATCTTTCTTCGGTACCTGTCTCAGAGACGTGATAGGAAGTGAAGGAAAATCTCTCTAATGGGCACACAGCAGTAAAAACACCTGGAAGAGTTTCACTTGAAATGTTCTTGTAGTGAGCAGCACCTATATACCTTGGTACTGTTGCCACAAAAAAAGTAAAAAAAATCTTCTCAACAAAAGGAAGATGGTACATTTTCTCCCCAGGAGGTGGTGACTCCAATTTTTACTCTTGCCAAAAGCTATAGCAGCCTAAAAATCAACAAAAGCTATAGCAGCCTAAAAATCTTCAACATCTGTCATTCCTGTTGCTGGCCCTTAACACCTTTACTGTGTTCTGTGTATGGAATCAGAGTGCAGAGGGGGACTAGGCATCTGACACACAAGTGTTGCATGCTGAAGACTTCTCGCCACTCTTTCCAAGGGTTACAATGGCTGAAGTCCCATTTTGCAGGTTGCCATCAAACAAGTGGTTATAGTAAACAAAGTTTCACAGCTAAGTAAGGTGTCACGTTTTGTGAATTCCACCAGCATTTTTCTTTAAGTAAATTGAATTAAATAAAAATTTTAGCTTTCCTTACCATGTAACTATATTCTGAACACAACAATTGTAAGTAAATTGAATTAAATACAGATTTTAGCTTTCCTTACCATGTAACTATATTCTGAACACAACGATTGTTTTATAAAATGAAGATCCAAAAACGGCCATTCTTCCTTAAGCCTTCCATATGTGGCTAGCCACACAGATGGAGTATTACACATTTTACATGATGCATTATGTAAAAATGTATAAAGATCGTAGATGTCCCTACAGTACAAGCTAAGTCTGCGTAACTGCCATTTCGAGCGTATCTAACCCCAAAACAAAAAGACCCTCAAGTCTTTAGATGTAGCGGCTGCATTCATTTTTGTGTTTCAGGCTGATAACATTTTTAGCAAGTACAGGATATAATACCTGCATATTCTGATGGAAATGCAGTGTTATCGACACCTCCTGTGAACTGTAGGACTCGTGCACATGGGCATACAATTATCTGTGTTCAGATCCAGAATTTATATGCAGCACTATTGTATGCTATGGGGCAATTTAGGTTCATTTTGGTCCTTGGCATATAGCTGCTTAAACCAAAAAGATAAAAATCTGCATCCAAGGTCCTATGTAAAGACCTACTTGATGCTGTACGTTTTGGGATAATGTGTGTACATGGACCCTATTGGGCGATGTTGCTGCTCAGTGACAACAAAAAATATCAACAATGTGTAGTCAACAGTGCATTCACTTCTGATTACACACTATTGAGGTTTACATGTCAACCCGGAGTCCGTTATTCATGCTGCACCTTGTGCCGAATAACCAGCCTTCAGTCATTCCTGAATGCATTAAGGCCTGACATGCAAACATCAATAGTGTCTCATCCGTGGTGAAGGTCCCGCTGACTACATTGTTATTTAGCCCTGAGCAGCAGCAGTGTCTAGCAGCGCACATTTATGCTGCGCGTATGTCAATGCAGGCACAAACATTACATTTGTACATAGTAGGGACATGTTTTTACACCACAAGATCCTGCTGTCAGCAGATCCTACAGTTATGCTTTGTGTTCTTGAGGCTTAACAGGTGGGCAAACAATCTTATCAATCTTGTGTGAACTACTAGTTGCATCAATCCACCATTTAATCAAGGTGATAAAAAGGGAGACATTTTTGAAGGATAGCCTGTGTAACAACTGTAACTTCCTCCATAGATACAGTGGAGGAAAAAAAAAAGATTGGAAAGATCAAAAGTGCTATTCGTAAGACTACCAGGTGGGGATAAAACACAGCCTGAAAAGAGAAAGCAAATTCAGCCACCTCATCTAACAATCTATCATTTTGGGTTTATATACGCGTCAACATGAAACAAAATACCGCAGTTGTTGAACAGTAAACTAGAATTACAGACTTTAGATGCTGCTCAATGCTGTATTCTCCCAGTGTTGCATGTACATAGTCTGACTAGATAGAATAACCATCCTGGATAGACACACATGCCAGGCAAAGGACAGTAGACTCTTCCCAACCTGACCAGGGTAGTGGGCTTGGGGGTTAAGGGTTTTTCTCAATACAGTTTTGTTTTTGGCAGCTGTGGCTGCTGTTAATGGTGCGCTATTGTCTTTTTCAACCTTTTTTAAATTTGAGAAACTCCTGATTTTCGGGTCTTAAGGAACCCATGACAATTATTAGATAGATCTACAGCTATGGCACCTTAGTACGAACAGTAAGTTGATATAAAGGAATAAATGGAAGAATAAGGAATTTGGCATATTTGACGCCCACTCTGTTATTTTCATTATAGTAAGGAAATTGCGTAAACAATGATATAGGTCAGAAATAGACATTCCAAATTGTAGTCAGTAAAGTACCTTTATACACTGGTGGTCAGTAAAATGCTTCTTTACACTGGTGGTCATTGGGGCAGGGTCCATTTTAGATTGGGGGTCATTGGTAGAAGTCATATCTTACAATGGTGATAATTGGAGGAGGGTTCCCTTAGATTGGTGGTTATTGGGAGAAGGGACCTTCTAAAATGGTTGTCGGTGGAGGAGTGTCCCCTTAGATTGGTGGTTATTGGGAGAAGGCACCTTTTACAATGGTGGTCAGTGGGAGAATTTGCCCATAACACTGGGGGCAGTATCAGAAGAAGAGCCCTATTATGCCACTTGTTGGTGGGAATAGTGCTTACATTGGTGTCCAGTAGAGGAGGGATCCTTTAGTCTGGTGGTCATTGGGAGAAGGAACCTCTTAGAACAATAGTCAGTGGGAGAATGCTCCTGATATGCTGAGGATCCGTGTCAGAATGGCTCCATTAAACTGCTGGTCAGTGGAAAGAGTTTTTACATTGATGGTCAGTAGAGAAGGGCTCTTTTATATTGGTGATCATTGGGAGAATGGCCCATTTACACTGTTTGCCAATGTGAGAAGGGCCCCATTACTACTGGTGGTCAGTTGAAAAAGAGTGCTGCTTCCGATGGTGGTCACTGAGAAGAATGTCTACATAACACATATACTGCAGCGCAAAATAGTCCAAAAATGCTGAAAGTCCCAAGAACAACTACAAATCCCAGGAGACCACAGCGAAGAAAAGAATCTGTGTTGTATAGGAAATACAGATAAAACCACTTGGTGGAAGACCCTCCACCATAAATTCACTTGCTTCACTCACCTTAATAAGTGGACCCCTGACCTAACTGGTGGTCAAAAATGCATGTCCCCACCGGGTAAATAAGGCTCCTTTCCTCCAGAACAGTGAACCTCCGGGGCCAGGACATCCAGGCTAATGACTCACCAGGAATTACCATATAAAGCGATTAAAACCTCCTCCCGTTCCGGCTTCTTCACACACACACTTGCCCGTCTGCTTCCAGCAAGTGTCGTCTCCAGTTCCTAGCGGAAATGTCGTTCCGCTAAGAACTGGAGATGACGCTTGCTGGAAGTGGACGGGCGAGTGTGTGAGGAAGCCCGAACGGGAGGAGGTTTTAATCGCTTTATATGGTAATTCCTGGTGAGTCATTAGCCTGGATGTCCTAGTCCCGGAGGTTCACTGTTCTGGAGGAAAGGAGCCTTATTTACCCGGTGGGGACATGCATTTTTGACCGCCAGTTAGGTCAGGGGTCCACTTATTAAGGTGAGTGAAGCAAGTGAATTTATGGTGGAGGGTCTTCCACCAAGTGGTTTTCTGTTTTTCCTATACAACACACGGATTATTTTCTTCGCTGTGGTCTCCTGGGATTTGTAGTTCTTGGGACTTTCAGCATTTTTGGACTATTTTGCGCTGCACTTTATATGTACTTTGATATTTTTGTGTTAGCTGCCTACATTTTAGGGCTTTCAATTTTGAGCTGATTGTATTTCCATTTTATAATGTCTACATAACATCCAAAAAAAAAGTTCTTGGTGTTCGCAATTCCTTATCTGGGAAGAAAAAATTGCTCAAGGAAACCCTAGCAACACCCGTGAGACCTTTGTTAAGAAAGGCTGATGTAGGTGCTGTCACACTATTTGTTGTGTTGTATAATACATGGGTATGTCTATTTTATATCCTTATTTGCTTTTTTCATTTGCTTTGGAAAAATTGGAAAATTTACACCATCAACTTTGTTGCTATCTAGGGATGAGATAATTTGAAATGTTTGAAATGCTGTTCCTTTTTTGTATATTGTTTTTTTTTTTTTTAATATTGGTTTTCTGTTAAATGTATTTAATGTTTTTTACCTGCTTTGTAAAATGTTCAAAGTTGTTATAATTAAGTTTACAGTATCCGATCCTCTTGGGTGGTCCAAGGAGGCTGCCAATGCATGCCAGCACTGTGACATTGTATAGATCCTGTCTGCTGACTCTGTACATGTGTTTAAGAGAGTTTTTAAGCTTTGCTGTTTGGGAGTGTGGAAGATACCAGAGTGCAGTTAACCCCCAAAGAAGATTTGGCGTAGAGCCCCCTTTCCAAGTATTTCCTCTGGGTAGGTGATAAAAAAGATCACTCTGCATGTATATACATTTCAGATACATATTTTTTGCATGAATGTACATGTAGGAGTGGTACAATTTTGACTTGAGACAAGATCCTATTTTTTCCGCTTATAGTGGCAACATGCAGAGGAATTTGTGTACACAACGTTTTTCTCAATTTTAATATCTACTCTAGAGCAATGAAGGCAAACTGCATGTAAAGTGTAACGCCTAAAACTCTAATTTAAGAACTGGTTACACTTTTTTCATAAATTAAACACACCAATTAATGTGTGGTAAGGAGATGATCCGCTTGTCAATATTGTACTTAACCCTCGTATCTTCTGCACTGATATAATGTCATACTTTTCAATGTTTTTGTTACTATATACCAGAATTCTGAGATCCATGGGTCACAGTCCTGCAATGTGTAATATGTATGTTTGACTTATCGGTGTCTCCTAAATCATTGCATTTCTAACTTTCAGCACCATCCTAATGGCCCGTACACAGGATCCAAAAATTGGACGAAAAATACCACATACGATGCGATCCTACGATAATCGAATCGTTAGTACACCGCTTACGGGAGGCGATCACGACAGTTTATCAGATAATATTAGATCGGACAAGCATGAAAATTTTTGATCTCATGGTGCCCGATCGTACGATTTTCATTTAATCAGTACAGTTGTCGTCCGACAATACAATACAAATACACTACAACACATCACATCACTTCCGATTTTTTATTCTGTCGTACGAGAATATTCGTGACTTTAGTACATTCTTCCGATTCCATCTGAGATTAGCATGCAAAAGAAAAACGGACGATCTGTTGTCCAATTTTCGGATCCTGTGTACGGGGCATAACACTGGGCTGTCTTCATTCTAGCTCTGCTCCTAGCCTTGATGAGATGTAGTAGTACAAAGAGCACAGAGGGAGACATGGCAACCCATTGACACAGGTGGGGGCGATCAGTTGAGACCAAAAGTGACTACATTTTTCTCACACTTGAATTTCTCTTGCATTCATCAAAACAGTAAAAATGATGTCAAATTGTCAGAGTGGTGGGAATGGGAGAGTGCCCAGTACACACTAGGAGCCCACTGGAAGGGTGTTTTATTTCCAGCCCAGAGTTGGATTAAGGCTCCATGCACACTGGGTGCTCTCTGGGCATCAGATTAAGTGGCAGGAGACGCTGCTTAGAAAATGTGTTTTTAGCAGCGTTTATGCGCGTTTTATCAACGTCTGCGTTTTTGAGCTTACACTGACCACACAAAGCGCTGGACGCCGATTTAAGCAGTGTCCAGTGTTTTTTATGGTCCGAAGAACTGCTCTTGAACGCCAATTCAGGGCGTTCAGATAACCATCCCATAAACACCACTGCTAATAAACAATAATAAACTTCCATGTGTGCATGGACACATAGGATAACATGGAGGGGCGTTTATGGGCTGTTAAAAAAAAAAAAAAAAAAAAGCCCAAATACGACCGTTTAAGAGCGTCCAGTGTGCATGGAGCCTTAGTGAAATTCTAAAATACACTTTAGTATTCATAGAGAAAATGACATCTGCAGCCATATTTTTTGGGTGGAGTTGGGAAAGGTCAGGTCTCACCCACTGGTGAGCTTTTCCCCGCACTTCTTGTTCCTGTGACATCAGGGCAAGAATTAAGGTGGGCACATTCACACGGTCGTTGCAAAAGCATATGAAAAATGCATATGCGTTGTCACATTTTTTGCTACATTGTATTAAATTTACTGCAATGCACAGCGCATTTTTGTTGCATTTTAACTCCTCATTTTACATCACAAAGGCCTTTGCGTTCTGTTTTTGATGCAGTTGGGGAGGTGCGTTTTTTTTTTTTTTTCTATCTGACCGAAAATGCACCAAAAATTCAGCCAGCGGGATTTTTTTTTAAACGCAACTGAAGTGCAAATGACCAGTGTGAAGAAGCTACAGTGGATATAAAAAGTCTACACGCCCCTGTTAAAATGTCAGGATTCTGTAAAGTCAAAACATGAGTCAAAGATAAATAATTTCAGAACTTTTCCCACCTTTAATGTGACCTATGAACTATACAACTCAGTTGAACAACAAACTGAATTTTTTAGGTGGAGAGAAGTAAAAATAAATAAATACAATACTATGGTGTGCACACCCTTAAGCTAATACTTTGTGGAAGCACCATTCGATGTTATTACAGCGCTCAGTCTTTTTGGGTATGAGTATCAGCATGGCACATCTTGACTTGGCAATATTTGCCCACTGTTCTTTGCAAAAACACTCCAAATCTGTCAGATTGCGAGGGCATCTCCTGTGCACAGCCCTCTTCAGATCACCCCACAGATTTTCAATCGGATTCAGGTCTGGGCTGAGGCTGGGTCATTCCAAAACTGTAATCATCTTCTGGTGAAGCCATTCTTTGATTTGGATGTATGCTTTGGTCGCTTTCATGGTGAAAGATGACGTTCTTCTTCATGTTCAGCTTTCTAGCAGAAGCCTGAAGGTTTTGTGCCAATATTGACTGGTATTTGGAACTGTTCCTCATTTCTCTACCTTGACTAATGCCACTGTTCCAGCTGAAGAAAAACAACCCCAAAGCATGATGCTGCCACCACCATGCTTCATTGTGGGTATGGTATTATTTTGGTGATGCGCAGTGTTGTTTTTGCGCTAAACATATCTTTTGGAATTGTGGCCAAATAGTTCAACCTTGGTTTCATCAGACCAGAACAAATTTTCCCACATACTTTTGGGAGACTTCAGATGTGTGTTTGCAAAATTTAGCAGGGCTGATTGTTCTCAAGACAAGGCTTCCGTCTTGCCACTCTACCCCATAGCCCAGACACATGAAGAATGCGGGAGATTGTTGTCACATGTACCATACAGCCAGTACTTGCCAGATATTCCTCAGGCTCCTTTTAATGTTGCTGTAGGCCTCTTGGCAGCCTCCCTGACCAGTCCTCTACTCGTCTTCATCAATTTTGGAAGGTCATCCAGTTCTTGGTAATGTCACCGTTGTGCCATATTTTCTCCACCTGATGATGACTGTCCTCACTGTGTTCCATGGTATATCTAATGCCTTGGAAATTGTTTTGCACCCTTCTCCTGAGTGATACCTTTTAACCATGAGATCCCTCTGATGCTTTGGAAGCTCTCTGTGGACCATGGCTTTTGCTGTAGGATGCGACTAAGAAAATGCTAAGACCGACCTACTAGAACAGCTGAACTTTATTTGGGGTTAACCAGAGGCAGTTTAACCAGTTCTACATCGCCTACCGCATATTTACGGCGGCAGTGTGGACTCTGGCCGCGAATCGCCGTAAAAAGACGGCGATCTGCGAATGGCCGCTAGGGGGCGCCGCACTCCTGGGGAGTGTGCCCATGGCTCAGGCAGACCCAACGTCCGCCAGCGAGCCGCGATGAGCGGCCACAGGCAAAGAACGGGTAACCACCGATGTAAACACGGCGGTTCCCCATTCTGACAGTGCAGGCATGGGAGATCTACTGATCCCTGTCACTGGGATCAGTTAGATCTCTCATGCCCATGGTAGCCCAACCCCCCCACAGTTAGAACACACCCAGGGAACACAGTTAACCCCTAGATCTCCCCCTGCAGGTTAACCCCTTCACTGCCAATGGCATTTATGCAGTAATCAGTGGACATTTAAATTTCTGATCACTGAATAAATGTCATTGGTCCCAAAAAAGTGTCAAAAATGTCCGACATGTCCGCTGCAATATCGCAGTACCGCTAAAAATCGCAGATCGCCGCCATTACTGGTAAAAAAAAAAACCCCAGAAATGAATTCTCACCATCCATAAACGCAGGCATTTTTGCACAAACCAATCAAACGCCGATTGCGATTTTTTTTTTTTTTTTTTTTATGAGGAAGAATATAAATCGGCCAAAACTGGTGAAAAAAGTCTATTTTTTTTTTTTTTTTTTTGGATTTGAATTTTAGCAAAAAGTAAGAAATTTGGGTATTTTTGCAAAATGGTCGCACTTTTGTTTATAGCGTTGATCAGAAATGACGCAGAGGTGATCAAATACCACCAAAAGAAAGCTCTATTTGTGGGGAAAAAAGGACGCAAATTTTGTTTGAGTGCAACGTCGCACGACCGCGCAATTGTCAGTTAAAGCGACGCAGTGCCGAATCGCAAAAAGTGCCCTGGTCCTAAACTGGGAAATTCTTCCGGAGGTGAAGTGGTTAAATGATGGCAGGTGTGTACTGACCACATTATTTTAGCCTTTTATTTTTACTCCCTGAATCTCCACCACCCCCCCCAACCACCAAATAGTTCAGTTTGTTTTTCAACTGAGTTGTACAGTTTATAGGTCACATTAAAGGTGGAAAAAGTTCTGAAATGATTTATCTTTGTCTCATTTTTTTTTTTTACATCTCAGAAACCTGGCATTTTAACAGTGCAGACTTTTTATATCCACTGTACATAGGATTTAAAGCTGAACTCCAGCTTTTCATACACTTTACATCGTTTGTTTGGGTCAAGTTGGTCCAAACTAACGATGTCCCTCACTAACATGTGAGGCCGCTGGATGTGCAGTATAAACTGTAAGTAGCTGAGGCCACATACAGCATACCGCACGGTGTTCCGGGAGCGAGCGGAGACTTCCTGTCTTATACCCGGAACACAATAGTCTGTCTGATCAACTTTCAGCCATTCAGAGAAAGTGTTGTATTCTAGCAATTAATACAAAGCTTTCTCTGATTGGCTTAGTCCAGGGGTAGGGAACCTGGGGCTCTCCAGCTGTTGTAGAACTACATTTCCCATGAGGCATTGCAAGGCTGATGGATACAATTACTCCCAGAAGCATGATGGGAAATGTAGTTCTACAACAGCTGGAGAGCCGCAGGTTCCCTACCCCTGGCTTAGTCTGACGCTGTGACATCATAAGCCCATGGCTCTGACCCTATTAGATTAAGCTTTGTATCCATTGCTAAAATACATCACTTTCTCTGAATAGCTGAGCGCCAATCAGACTCTAATTTAATATGTTCTGGGTATGAGACAGGAAGGTTTCTGCTCGAACCCGGAACACAGTGCGATATGATGTATGTGGCCTCCGTTACATACAGCTTATGCAGCACATCCAGTGGCCTCACATGTTAGTGAGGGACGTACAGTGCCTTGCGAAAGTATTCGGCCCCCTTTGAACTTTGCGACCTTTTGCCACATTTCAGGCTTCAAACATAAAGATATAAAACTGTAATTTTTTGTGAAGAATCGCGTTTCAAGTTTCCCCCGGCTTATGAAAGCGTTCCGTGACATGCAGGGAGTGATTGTACACTCCGGTGACCTACACGACGTATTCGACATACATTGCCTCCGGTGTATGTAGTATAGCGTGACACAAGGCCCAAGCTCGTCTTTGGAAGGACAGAGTATGGGTCTTGTATAATTTAATCTCAGACTAACCGCGAGTCGATAAGTCTCTTTCACTACATAAAATCGTTACCTATGTTTCGAATTAGATTATCCCAGTCTCGGTACCCGAATACTACAGTGTCGCAGTCTGATTCGGT
>BLSH010290769.1:110043-122425 GCA_018402905.1 Glandirana rugosa | reverse complement strand
GTTTTTCAAGCGGACCTGAACGGACGCTCCATGCACCTCTATGGAGCGACGGATGTTTGCAGTGACATGTCCGCTGACGCCCGATCCACTCCGATCCTGTCTCGGAACGGCCGTGTGAAAGGGACCTAAGTCTTTAGCTCCACTTTCTCAGCCTTCTAATCGCTAATGTAATCCCATAGTCTGTGCACAGGAAGAGGGGATATCAGAGTGCTGACGCCCCACTGGATTCACTATAGTGCTATTGAAATTTTAGGATAGATTGCTCCATAGTGCCTGCAGCTACAGAGGTCAGTGAGGGCTTGTTTCAAATGTTATGTTCTGCTTGTTGAGATTATGTCCACTTCAATGTCCATAGCATGGTTATAGCTGTATTTTTAAGGTTTGTGTAACCGCACTGCCAAAATGTACTGCACCAGCTAAAATATTTCACTAAAATAAATCTATGCCAATGTAACCTACAAAATATTTTATATATGTGTTCACTTTAACCACTTATGCTCCGGGAGCTTTCATGACCAGGGCTTTTTTTTTTTGCTAATTAGAACTGCGCTATTTTAACTGGTAATTGCACGGTCATGCAGCACTGTACTCAAATGAAATTTGACATTCTTTTCACACCAATAGAGCTTTTTTTTCTGATGGTATCTGATCACCACTAGGTTTTTTATTTTCTATTATATAAATTAAAAAGTACCAAAAATTTTGAAAAAATCACCCAATACTTTTTTTGCTTTTAGCTATAAAACATATATCCAATAAAAAAGCATTCCTTAATAATTTTAGGCCAATATGTATTCTACTACACGTCTTTGGTACAAAAAAAAAAAAAACGATCCCACTAAGCGTGGATTGGGTATAGCATCTACAAATGATTGTGTGTGTGTGTAGATAGATAGATAGATAGATAGATAGATAATGGATGGATCGAGGAATTTGTATTTATTTTATACTAGTAATAGTGGTGATCCGAGACTTATTGTAGGACTGTGACAGTGCGATGGACAATTGACACTGGGTGGGATCTGGCTGACACCGACATCGGTGTCACAAATGGTGATCAGTGCTAACACTATACACTGTCACTGTACTAATGACACTGGCTGGGAAGGGGTTAATATCTGAAGGCAACTAAAGGGTTAACTGTGTGTCTAACAATGTGTAATGTGTGCTGCTTTTACTAAGAGATGTCTTTTTCTGCAGGGAGAAAAACCGCCACTTCACTGCTCCATGTACACAACCCTGTGATGTTGGTAAACACAGGGCTTTGTATTGTGATTCACCCAGCTGATCAACAGGTCCCAGACATAAATCATTGGCTGTGACCCGCTGAGCGACTTGCGCTGTACCGAATGACAGCACAGATGGGATGGCGGATACACGCCCCCTACACCACAAATGCCAGACCTCATGTGTTATCCGGTGCAGAGCAGCCGCACTGCCGCAATATATTTACATGGCGTGTTTTTTTTTTTTTTTTTTTTATTCTTGATCTCATTCTTCAGCATAAATGTGTTGCCATTTCCTCTGAAACAGTTACCAATGTTTTACAAAAGTTAATTTCTATGTTAGGGCCCATTCATACTAAAATGCAGTGTGGTAGAGTCGCATTCCTGCACTGCATTCCTGTCGCACTGCCCTTGTAATCTGCTGCAGGGGGGTCAGTTCAAAGGTAATGACATTCCAAACGTGGGTTGCAAACAGTGCGTTTGCCCACGATCGTATGGTACAAAAGTAGCATGCAATGTGGTTGCCGTGTGTTTCAAAAAGTGGTGCATGCAGTACCTGGGGTGCGATTTCAGCCCTTTCAAAATAAATGGGGTTGAAATCGCACTGCACAGAACTGCATGCTAATCACACAAGAACCTCACAGCGTTCCTATGTGATTCATATGCAGTTGCCAGTGTGAACGGGCCCTTAGTGTTCCGCTACAATAAACTATAGGGTGTCCCAAAAGTCTCCATATATAGGAAAAATTAACAAACTCGTATTTAATATTTTTTTATAGAATTGTTGGTCCTGTTTTCTTTGACGCAAATCTTACTGCCGACCTTTATTTTAACATGCTACAGGATGACATAATGTCCCTCTTAAACGAAGATTGAGTGTTTCCATCTCATTTTCAACAGCACCTCCCGCATTGGTGGATTGGTTGCTATAGCCCTGTGGAATGGCCTGTGAGATTCCCTGATCTTTTCCCACTTTACTTTTACTTGTGGGACCACTTAAAAGCCGTGGCATACAAGGAAAAGATTAGGAACATAAATCATTTAAAGGAACGCTTTCAAAATGCAATTGCTTGCATAACAACAGATATCTTGGAACTTGTTCACCATGAGTGGGTGAGAAGATGTTTCATGTGTGTGTGTGTAGAGAGAGGTGGCCAACACGTAGAGAATATTTTGTAATGAATATATTTCAATAAAGGTAAATTTAGCTACAGTTTACCATTTTCCCAATGTATGGCGACGTTTTGGACACCCCCTGTAGCTGCATTTCTGTATGCATAATACAGTGTTATTGGTTACCTTTACTAAAGCCAAAGGAACAATTGAGTACTGTCCGTGATACTTTTTTGTTTTCACAAACATCCTCAGACTTTTCAGGACAAGCTTTCAGGGTGAGTGTGAGATAAGACCGAGAGAGAGCTATAGACTGAAGGGGGAGGAGGCGGATATCTTTCACAGAGGTGAGGGTGGTGGTAAAATTGTTAGATAATTAATTAGAAAACCCTGGTCTACATTTAGTCCATTATCTTTTGTGTCAAATAGAAGAATCTGTCTTCGTTCAAAAGTTTTCCTTTCCTGAGTAGTTTTTAAGTTCCCTTTTAAGAGCTAAAACATTCATGTACTTCCATAGTGTGGTCTGGTTGTGCAAAATGATGACCCACAGGTGAGCAGAAATCCTCTTCCTTATGCTCATTGATTGCATGTCTGTATAAATTCATCCTTTTTTGCAGGTTTTGCTACATTTGTTTGCATTGGATGCGATACATCACATTACTGGATGTACAGGTGTATGATCCTGTGATAATGAAGGTCCCATTTGTGTGTGTGACACTTTAAGATTTAGCCCAGGTTCGCACTGAGTGTGGGAATGAAATCGTGCGAGTTCAGCTCCTCCCCTGTCAGTCCCGATTTCATCGGCATCTGTGCGGGATTCTTCACACATGGCTATGGAAATCGCACCTGAAATCGCAAAAAAGCAGTACTAGAACTACTTTGTGAAATCGTTGCGGCGTTGCACCAATTAGGACGGTGCCATCATCAGCAATTGCTGCTGATTTGGCATGTCAAATTGCATGCCAAATCGTGCCAAGGTGAACCAGGGTTTAGATTGATTTGGTTGTGCAGTTTGCAGCATTTTTTGTTGTAAGTTTACTTGCTGATTAGTTTGTCTGATGTTGGGTGGTTGCCTGAAAGCCTGTATTGGGGGTAATTGGAATATTTCTTTCAGCGTTTCATCCTCTTTTATGATGGGCTTGTAAGTCTTTGATTTATCCTTGTGCATTATATGTGGTTACTAGAGTTACACGGTTTATTTATTTTCCCTTTTTATTGGAGAATATTTTCTCTTCGGGATTTCAAGGCTGTTTTTATGCTTGCATGCTTTTGTCCTTGTACCCTTCTTATGGAAGGAGTCTGCTAGTTTTCTGAGATGTTTATTTCGGTCTTCTGGGTGAGAGCATATATGGTGGTATGTTATGGCCTGGCTGTCCCATTTGGTGTATTGGGGGGGCTGGAATTGTGGAGATAATGGCATCTGTAAGTGGGTTTCCTGTATATTGAGGTATACAGCTTGTCATCTCTGATGTATACTGGGGTGTTTAGAAAGTTGACGTGTATTTGAATAATCCATTTTTAGTTTGATGGGTGAAAGGTGTTGATCAATGAGCTAAATTGTTTTAGATTTTCTTCACCGTCTGTCCATGTGATGAATATGTTAATCGATAGGAAGCTGTCCTCCAGGTCAGCCATAAATAAGTTAACATATTGGGGTGCCACTTTACTTCCCATAGCAGTACCCATACACTCAAGATGCATGTAATTATCAACCACTTCAGCCTCGGAAGGATTTACCTCCTTCCTGACCAGACTTTTTGCGATATAGCACTGCGTCGCTTTAACTGACAATTTTACGGTCGTGCGACGACGTACCCAAACAAAATTAATGTCCTTTTTTTCCCCCCACAAATAGAGATTTCTTTTAGTGGTATTTGATTACTTCTGTGGTTTTTATTTTTTGCACTATAAATAATAAAAGAGCGACTATTTTGAAAAAAAAAAAAAAATTTTTTTGCTATAGTAAATATCCCAAAAAAATTTAAAAAAGCAAATTTCTTTCCTTTCTTACCTAAATTTTGTATTATACTACATATTTTTGGTAAATAAAATTGCAATAGGCGTATATTGATTGGGTTGCGCAAAAGTTATTGTGTCTACAAACTATGGGAATAGACTTATTTATTTATTTACTAGTAATGGTGGTGATCTGTTTTTTTTTTTTTTTTTTTTTTTTTTTTTTTGCGGGACTGTGACATTGCAGCGGACAGATCGGAGACTTTTGTCACTTTTTTTGGGACCAATGGCATTTATACAGCGATCAGAGCTTTAAATATCCACTGATTGTCCATGGACCAAGATTGGAAGGGGGTGGGTGTCACTGGAAAGCCTGTATCCAGTGATCCTAGATAGGTGGGAACAAAACTGGATATTAAAATCCTGGCCTATGGGCTGTGTAGAGCGGCAATATAAAGCGGAAGTGAGCGTCACTTCCCTATCCGCTGACGAAGTTCCGGTTGGGACGATACGCGTGCGGGAAAGGGAAGTGACGTCATCCGCAGCCGCCGCTGTCTCCTTGGAGTATCCACCACAACTTATATGTTTTATGTACATGGAGTGAATGTGAGTACCCCTCGTTTTATGATATTCAATAAAGGGTGGCTTTTTGAAGCAGTGAGCACTAGATGTGGTACTTTTTGTTGATTTCATGTGTCGGGGAGTGAACTTGCGGAACTCTGTCTGAGAGCCTATACCTTATGAGGATTACTAAGGTGTTGAAGAGGAAACGATTGAACAGTTCCTGTCGCTGGGGTGGTTACCTGTTACCTGTTTCCAGGAGTTTTTCATGCGCATTGAGGCTCCTGTAATAAGAGCCCATGCGGGGAGGTGAGAACATAGTGTGACCGGTGGAGGATTAGTGACACTATACCACTTGTATCTGCCTTATTCACAATAACTCACTGGGTGATCTCGCACAGGAATGGACTATTATAGGAATCTGAGCGCTGCACTTTTTTATCATATGGACTTTGTTTGAAGGGTTTTGGATTATTTTCCCTTTAAGTGTTCAGCTGCTATCTATTCCATTTATTCATAATTGCTGCGCTGTTTGATATTTGTTATTTGCTAGTTGTATGTAAGAATTAATTCAACAAGCTGTGGAACATCCTCAGCGCTGTATTTGAGGTTTGGTGAAGATGATCATTTGTGACATACAGCAATCCCATTCTTGTGAGGGATGTTACTGTACAGCAGGGTTCAGCAACCTGTAGATCAGGTGATTGGTAGATGGTGATCTGGGCTTGCTGACCCACCACTCCAGAGCATCACACAGTGCAATGCAGAGGTACTACTTGTAAAGTTGGAGCTGTAGTAGGCAGCAGGAACCGCATAAGACGATGCCTCCTCTGTAGTGCTGGCTCCTGTCCCATGTGGAGTGATACCAACTACACTCCATTTCTTATCCCAGCTTGCGGTCTCCAGAGTGGTGCCAGCAGCAGCAAAGAGATCTTCTTCAGGTCGGTGCGAAGCAATACACCGGGCATAATAGTATAGGACGGCTATCACACTGATGTGCTGTGGTTTACCCACACCGCGGGTGCAGTTTATCTGCAGCTTTCTTGTGGGTTTGCTGCACTTAGCCATATACTTCTATTACATCCTGCGGGTTTGGTGAGCTTTCTGAATGCAGGAGTTTTGGTGCGCTTTTAGTGCACAATACCTGCAGGATATAATAAGTTTATGGCAAAGCATGGTAGCACCCACCAAAAGCAACAGGCTTTCATAACTGTTGCTGCCTCAGCAGATAAAGGGGGGTTGGGGTTGGTAAAATCACAAATCAACCACGGGATTTTACCACCCCCAATTTTACCGAAGGTTTCTGCTGCCCAATGGATCTAAGAGCTCATTCATAAATGTAGCAGGCACGAGTTCTCCTTGAAAAGTGATCTGAGTGTGTTCGACAGGTGGTGAGGAGGTGATATGTTGCCTCCTCACCACCTGATTTAAACCTACGATTGCCGTGCAATTCATGTGATTGTGACTTGGTAGTACAGTGATTAGAGGTTTAAATGAGGTGTGTGGAGGCAACACTGTGCCCGGTGATCTTTGACTTCTCCCATGTTGTTCAGGTAGAGCTCCACCTCCTATAAGGTTGCCTACGCCTGCTGTACAGAGACTTTACATCCATAGTGACTAGAAGTGTATTTGGTGGTAATTGCTGTATATTGTAGACCCTGTTCAGAAAATCTGTTTTATTTAGCAGGAAACTAGTAGTATTCACGTTTACTGGTTTTACCCTTTTTCTCCAAGGCCTGAGATTTGTTCAGTAAATACACTATATTGTCAAAAGTATTGGGACACCTGCCTTTACATGCACATGAACTTAATGGCATCCCAGTCTTAGTCCGTAGGGTTCAATATTCATTTGGCCCACCCTTAGCAGCTATAACAGCTTCAACTCTTCTGGGAAGGCTGTCCACAAGGTTTAGGAGTGTCTATGGGAATGTTTGACCATTCTTACAGAAATGCATTTGTGAAGTCAGGCACTTATGTTGGACGAGATGGCCTGGCTCAGTATTTTCCGCTCTAATTCATCCCAAACTTGTTCTATCGGGTTGAGGTCAGTCAAGTTCCTCCACCCCAAACTCGCTCATCCATGTCTTTATGGACCTTGCTTTGTGCACTGGTCCAAATCATTTGGCAGAGGGGGGAGGATAGTGGTGTGGAGTTGTTTTTCAGGGGTTGGGCTTGGCCTCTTAGTTCCAGGGACAGAAACTCCTAAGGTTTCAGTTTCATGCTCCCAGCTTTGTGGGAACAGTTTGGGGGTGGCCTCTTCCTGTTTCAACATGACTGCTGCACACCAGTGCATAAAGCAAGGTCCATAAAGACATGGATGAGCGAGATTGGGGTGGAGGAACTGTGACTTGCCTGCAGAGTCCTGATCTCAACCCGATAGAACACCTTTGGAATGAATTTGAGCAGAGATTGTGAGCCAGGCCTTCTCCTCCAACATCAGTGCCTGACCTCACAAATGTGCTTCTGGAAGAATGGTCAAACATTCCCATAGACACTCCTAAACCTTGTGGACAGCCTTCCCAGAAGAGTTAGGCGGATCCGCTCAGCAGGCTCTGCTAGCTCAGCGGGAGATCGCTCCGTTGATCCCAGCTGAGCAGACGGATGTCAGGTCCGTCTCCGCACATTGTGCAGGGACAGACCTGTCAGCCCCGCTGTTCTCTATGGGAAGATCGGATGAAAACTAACTGCATGTCCGTTTTCATCCGATCCGCTGGACGGATGGTGAATGTATCGCCATCTGTCTGTTTTGAGTGGATCTTGTTGGATCGGATGGCAGACTGGTGTCAGTGGACACATCTCCGCTGACATCCGCCTGCCCATAGAAGTAAATGGGTGGCTCGCTCGGATCCACCTGAAAAAAATGGACATGTGGATCTGAGAAGGTCGATTGTGTGAAAGGAGCCTTAAAGCTGTTATAGCTGCAAAGGGAGGGCCAACTCAATATTGAGCCCTACCGCCTAAGACTAAACAAAAACAGGGGATGGGGAAGACTAGTCTGTGTGATGGAGCCACATCCCTAAATGATACGATATGAATAAATTCCCTACGAGAGTATAGGCGTAAAAATTATTTATTTTATTACAAAAATTAATTAAAAAGTTAGATCCATAGTGCACAGCAGGGTCAAAAAATATATGGTTACATAGTATAGGTAAAGGGCAATAGTGTCCGATGATTCTTATAAGTTCACACTCAGGGGGCTATGACAAGCCAATCCGACAAGTTTCGGAGCTTATTGGAGGCTCCTTCCTCAGGGAAAACCCTATACGTGATATTGGAAGAATCTACAAAGTAATCATAATTTTTTATTACATAGTGTTTATAGATGTCCGTACTTGAAAGTATACATAATATGGTCCAACAGAAATGGCAAAAATACTTTGGCAGAGAGAGCGCATGACATGATGTTCACAAAAATGTCCCCATATGGATAAATGGCGGCTTGTGTCACTTGGTGCGTGAGAAAGGAAGTGAAAGAATCACAGGAATGGAGCAGACACGTGGTTAAAGTGAATGCACAGAGAGCAATACTGAGAGCCCCTGGTGTCAAGAAGAGTGAGGATTAGAGAAAGTATGCAATTATAATATATGTACTATATATTAGTGAATAACCAAAATGGCAGCATTGTTTTGCATACCACATATATATATATATACATATATTAGTCTAAAAACAATATCTACAAAAAAATGTAGTAAGTAGTATATGTATATAGTAAATACGGCCTAAGACTGGGATGCCATTAAAGTTCATGTGCGTGTAAAGGCAGGCGTCCCAATACTATTGACAATATAGTGTATGTTCATACCTGTTCTGGTCTGCCTGGATTTCCTGACTTGTGGATCTTGGGCAGTCTGTAGAAGTCCCCAATTTCTGTATTACCTGGAATTACGCTGATAGGTTCTATATGTAAGTGGGTTGTTGGTGTTTTAATGAAAACTTTAAATTGTTTTAACCTAAAGCCAAAAAAGTAATCTGCACCCAGCAGGCCCGGACTGGGACAAAAATAGGCCCGGGCATTTTAGACTGAGCATCCAACTTTTCCAGGAACCGGGGGGGGGTGTCGGTAGGCATTCGTGGGGGTGGCTGGTGTTGGTCCTCCATACTGTAAAGTGCAGGAGACACTGTGATATAAAAGGGACTGCACTGTAAAGGGGCACTGTAATGATTACAGTCCCCTTTACAGTGCAGTGCCCCTGCAACCATGCCCCCCCTTTTCTCTGTAATCACAGTGCCCCCTTTTACTCTCTGCTCACTGCACATCTCCAGCTCATCTCACCCCCTGCTCCCTTACATCAGCGTCTGCACAGACCTCCCTTACATCAGGGTCTGCACAGACCCCCCTTACATCAGAGTCCGCACAGACCCCCCCTTACATCAGGGTCCGCACAGACCCCCCCTTACATCAGGGTCCGCACAGACCCCCCCCTTACATCAGGGTCCGCACACACCCCCCCTTACATCAGGGTCCGCACAGACCCCCCTTAGTGTCTGCAGAATTTCCATTTACTGTAAGGGGGGAGCTCTGTGGACTCTAATGTAGAGGGGAACCTTGATTTAAGGGGGATCTGATGTAAAGTGGTGGTGAGATCCCTGATTTAAGGGGGGTAGTGTGGTGTAAAGGGGAACTCTGATGTAAGGGGGTCTCTGCTCACCAAAGCCCATCCTTACATCAGAGTCCACACAGCACCCCTTAAATTCGTATTCTACACTGGGAGGCAGGAGAGAGGGTGAACTTGCTCACCCCAGGAATGGAGGCTCAGGCACACGCTGTCTCTGCAGCTCTTCTCTCCTGGTTTCAAACTTCTCTCCCACACGTCCTCGGGGAGTGTGGGCGGGGCAGACACAGGGTAGAGGGGCGGGACAAGGAGCAGTCCGTCTGAGCAGAGAGGAGAGCGGATCAGCGGAACTATCAGCATCGGCTCTGCGGCTGAGCTGTGTGTGTGAGACACACAGTTCAGCCGCTCGTAGTTCTGCTGGAGAAGACACAGCGCGGCCCCATAGCGGTAGGTGAGTGGCGGCCCTAGCCTGTGTTAACCCTGTCCAGGCCGCGGTTGAAGCTTACCTCCCGCTGTGCGGCCTGGACATCAACAGGCCATGGAGCCAGTGGCCCCGGCCCACCGGACAAATGTCCGGTCTGCCCTATGGCCAGACCGGCCCTGGCACCCAGATACCATTAGAGGGTGTTTGGAGAGGGGAAACTTGATCCCTAGTGAACTGATTGAGTAGACCTTTTAGTGCACAGCAGGATGTGCTCAGAGTACAGAGGCTGCGACAGCTTTGCTGGAAATGAATTATCCTTGGCAAGGGTAACAAAAATAATTTTTCATGGGCTGCTGGGGAAAAAAAGACGACTATGCATACAACTGTACTAGATGTGCAGTTCTACTTTAAATCTGATACCGAATTGTGTGGCTAAAGAATATTACGTTTGATACAATTTTTTTGTGAATGCCCCCTATTAGACCCTTTTCACACCAGAACTGAAAAGCGTCTGAAAAACTACCCCCCATCCACCGCAGTGTGAAAGCCCGAGTGCTTTCACACTGAGACGGTGCGCTTGCGGGACAGGAAAAAAAATCCTGCAAGCCGCATCTTTGGGGTGGCGTGGAAGCGGTGTATTCACCGCTCCTCCACCGCCCCTGCCCATTGAAATGAATGGGCAGCGCTTCCGAAGTGGCTAAAAACCACGTTGGGATCGCCGCTAGCTGGCACTTTTAACCCCTTGAGAGGGGGTTAAAAGTGCACCGCTGCCGTCCGAATACATATAGCGGTAAAGCGTTGCAAATTAACCGTGTTTTACCGCGAACGCTCAGGCGGCCCTGGTGTGAAAGGGGTCTTAATGTTATATTAACACTGTGTCCCTGGCCAAGTCTTCAGCCTGTCTGGTGAAAAAAAAGCAGCTGTAAATTTGGTAAGAGTGCTCCTAACTAGTCGATACTGGTATCGGTACCGATACTTGCGAAAATACTCCAATACCGAAAGTGACGTCAGCTTGGGAGTGGACTGTCTCCTCCTCCCCTCCATCCAGTGCCATTCCCGCCGCCGCCTCCCAGTGGCATCGCTAGGGGCAGGCCTGCCCGATGGACCGGGCTTCCTGTCCTAACAGTCCAACAGATGTCTCCTCACTGCACACCTCCCTCCTCCAGCTCTGACTCCTGGCCACACAGAGCACTGGATCCGGGCTCTCCCTGGCTGGATGCTGAGGCAGAGAAAGGAGGGGTTCTGTATATAGACACTGTACAGCGGTATCGTGTTGCACTGAGCAGCAGGGCTCTCTCCTTCCTCCATGTGCTGTCCGTCCAGCTCCTCTCCTGCGAGAGACACAAGATGTGCCCTGCTCTCCATGGCCGGATCTATGTGGGTGCTCCCCAGATTTCAGTTGTTGCCCCCCACCATGGACATTGTGGCCGCTGAGCTTCTCTCCAATCCCCGCACAGGGCTGGGACAAGAGGTGGAGGACAGGAGAAGTATCAGTGGCAGAGAGGAGAAAGCTGGAAAGAGGTGCGGGCTCTCTCCCATCATGTTGGTGGAGTGCTCCTCTAGAGTGGAAGGATGTCTTGTACCATGCCTGCAATCCTTGCTGCCTCTTGTACCATGCCTGCAGTCTCTGGCGGTCTCTTGTACCATGCCTACAGTCTCTGCCTGTCTCTTGTACCATGCCTGCAGTCTCTGCCTGTCTCTTGTACCATGCCTGCAGTCTCTGTCTGTCTCTTGTACCATGCCTGCAGTCTCTGCCTGTCTATTGTACCATGCCTGCAGTCTCTGTCTCCTGTACATGCCTGCAGTCTCTGCCTGTCTCCTGTACATGCCTGCAGTCTCTGCCTGTCTCCTGTACCATGCCTGCAGTCTCTGGCTGACTCCTGTACCATGCCTGCAGTCTCTGGCTGTCTCCTGTACCATGCCTGCAGTCTCTGGCTGTCTCCTGTACCATGCCTGCAGTCTCTGGCTGTCTCCTGTACCATGACTGAAATCTCTGGCTGTTTCCTGTGCCATGCTTGCAGTCTCTGGCTGTTTCCTGTGCCATGCTTGCAGTCTCTGGCTGTCTCCTGTGCCATGCTTGCAGTCTCTGGCTGTCTCCTGTGCCATGCTTGCAGTCTCTGGCTGTCTCCTGTGCCATGCTTGCAGTCTCTGGCTGTCTCCTGTGCCATGCTTGCAGTCTCTGGCTGTCTCCTGTACCATGCCTGCTGTCTCCTGTAGCATGCCTGCAGTCTCTGGCTGTCTCCTGTAGCAGGCCTGCAGTCTCTGGCTGTCTCCTGTAGCAGGCCTGCAGTCTCTGGCTGTCTCCTGTAGCAGGCCTGCAGTCTCTGGCTGTCTTCCGTACCATGCCAGTAGTTTCTGGCTGTCTCCTGTACCATGCCTGCAGTCCCTATGACTTAAGGGACGAATATCTAGCGACATTTGGCCCGTGTATATGGCAGTCAGTCTGACAGAAGCTGACCATTCGGTCGGCTACTATCGAAGGGGCATGACCAAAAAAAGTATTTCGATCTGCCATGCCTTCTGTCGGTCTCTGACGTCCGGA
>BLSH010290769.1:93397-110033 GCA_018402905.1 Glandirana rugosa | reverse complement strand
CGCTCAGCGGGGGAGATTGCTGTACTAACATTGGGGCTGTTAGTACAGAGGCTCCTGCTGAGCTCTTCAGTTTTTTTTTCGTTCAGCCGCTGGGTTGAAAGAAAAAAACCTGCTAGTGTACCAGGCTTTAGCCTCAGTGGATAAACTGGATGGACTTGTGTCTTTTTTTCAAGCAGACTATGTCATATCTCTGCTCCTCTCCCCTCCTGTCTGCCTGTTTTTTGTCAGAACATTTGCAGGCATGACACCTGTTTGGCCCCAAGTGCTATCCCTCCTCTCGCCGTCTGTACAGGGGAAGAGGCTGACATTTAATCCGGTTTAGATTTATACACTATTTCCATTTATGCATTTTTTTAATTTCTATCTGCTGGGAGTTTCACTTTCTCAAAATAGATGAAGGTCTTTAATTTTATTGCAACAATTTCTAATTTGACTTCTAATTATCACCAGTCTTTTCAGTACCAAGCTCTGTCTTTGTTTATCTTTACCTGGACTTGTGATTTTCCTCTTATCGAGCATCTGTAGATAGCACTGACCTTAAACCCTACTAAAATACAAGAACCCCATCTGGTGTGCTGAGACATCTTTTGAGCATTCATTGGACAAGACAACCTTGTTTTATTTTCTGAATTTATTCAAACCTGCTTCAAAATGGGTGTATGCTCTTCCCTGTCATATTAAGCAGGGAACTCATGCTGGAACAGATGACCAGTCCTGGAAATTCAAGCACAGACATTTTACTACAAAGGACCTTGAGAGATGTATGAAACAAATGGGTGACTTAACTCTCCAGCACCTACCAAAAAGAAATGTCAGTTTTAGTGAACGGACCCTTTAGTGTAAAAACTGTTGATCAAATTGTTCATGGGAAATGCCAATAGGCCTGTGAGTAAACGTTCTGAGGAACATAGGAGATCCATTCATACCAGATAAGGGGGAAACTAATTCAGATGAGTTACAGTCTGCAGATGCAGGACTGGATTTGCATAACACTCACTACACACAACATTGCTAATTGACCATCATCCATGATGTTTGCATTAGTGCAAGTCCTGCTTGATGGTGAGGCTGTCTCCAGTCCTCAAGGGCTGGAAAAGTGGGTAGACATGAGGAGCCGTATACAGACAAGAGGGGTACGCTCATTGCTTTCAATGCATCCTGTTTTACAGTTGGAGGCTTTAACCTTTTCAGTGGGAACCTGTGCAAATGTACCCTTATAATTTTAGCTTACTCACACATCAATCTAAGCTCACTTGTGAGCACTGTACCCTTTAGACCAGGGATATGCAATTAGTGGACCTCCAGCTGTTGCAGAACTACAAGTCCCATGAGGCATAGCAAGACCGGACAGCCACAAGCATGACACGCAGAGGCATGATGGGACTTGTAGTTTTGCAACAGCTGGAAGTCCGCTAATTGATTATCCCTGCTTTAGACCATTAAACCATCTAGACTCACAGCTGTTCCAGTTACTGTGTACAGGAGACCACCATATAGACAACCAACTAATGGTCCACTAGAAGCACCATCTTATCTTGTAAACCAATGCCTATCATGACTAATCCTAGACATTACATCAAAATAAATTCCTAGGATGGCTTATGCATTGTTTACTTAGCCTTTCCCTGCCCTGGAATACATCTGGCTTCCTGTCCTCAATAAATTGCTATGCTGTTGCTATATTTTCTTCCCTCCAGTAGGCGGAGCAAATCACCTTAAGCCCAAAGACTGACACAACGCTTTTAGGGTTCTGGGAGATGGCATCCTTGGTGGCTGCCATATTATGGGACTACAGCTACTTTGAACTACAAATCCCTGGGGCCTGTACAGCAGGAGGAGCATTTATTTTCTTCGCTCGGAAAAAGCCTGCTCTTTTGACGCCACAGGAATTGAGTACGGACATGTTGCAGTGAGCAGACCTAAAGGCCTAAGCTTCGGGCCAGGGCGTTCTTTGCAATTCACTGACTGAAGCGTTTGCTGTGAAATCGTTGCAGCCCTGCTGATTCTCCAGACCAACTGAGCTGTCAAGCAAATCAACACTATCAATGACACCATCTTGGAACCTTTTCACGAGGGGGGCTCATTTCACCATGATTCTCCACTGTCGCCAGAGATGTTGGGGAGTGGACTGCCGGTCCACTAGTCTAATATAGTACTGAAAACAGAAGCTTGATCACTTTCTTTTGCCTGCTTAGAATCAGAGCTTTCTGGACACCTGTGCTTTCTTTGACTTCAGCGTATACAGAATTCCTTCCTAGGATGCAGCCACAGCACAGCATGCTCGGCATCCCTTTGGCTAGAGTGAGCAAGCATTGCTCTGTAAGTGGAGCCCACAGTTCAGTTTCACGAACTGCAGGACTCAATTCATATCCTTAGTGCACCAACAGTTGTCCACAGGACCCCAATGTTAGCCGGCGAAGATCTACTTTATAGACAGTTCTTAGTTTAGATTGTTGCCAATAATAGGTTGACTTGTGCCGTTGCCTTCATTTTTCATAAAGCCCTTTCTCTAGTCTAGGTTTAGTATTGTCACGTCTGAGCATGCAGGCAATCTATTACCCACTTCCTTTGTCTGTCTCAAAAAAACCATCTTCCAGTTATCCCTTTGCCTGCCAGGTACTCGGGGAGGTATTGCTATGGCTTATTGCTGTTCTCGGCTACCACATTAGCTATCTGTATACACCTCGCGTGTTTCACTGCACTGTCATTAATTTGCTCACCCAGACTGCTGAATTGGGTACTGGTGATTGATTTTACTGCCTCTTGTCTAACAACCACTCTGATAATTAGTAATCAATTAAATTTCCCTTTTTCATGCCTCTTGTCTCACTTTGTAACAGCTGAATACAGCGTACTGAGGGATCATTGTGTGTGTTCAATCTGCTATTCAATGAAAGCGGAAATGAGACCGGGTTTGTCAGTATGGTTAGAGGTAGGGTAGTGGGTGTAGCAAGGAATAGAGAACTCTTCCTCTTATGGGATCCACGGCTGGCGCTGTCTGCTCCTCTTTCTCCCTTCCAAACTATCCCTCTCTTCCTATTACTTCCTATTGCTGCCTGTCTTACAGTTGTGCTCATAAGTTTACATACCCTGTCAGAATTTGATTTCTTGGCCATTTTTCAAAGAATATGAATGATAACACAAAAACATTTCTTTCACTCATGGTTAGTGTTTGGCTGAAGCGATTTATTACCAGTCAACTGTGTTTACTCTTTTTAAATCATAATGACATCAGAAACTACCCAAATGACCCTGATCAAAAGTTTACATACCCCAATTCTTAATACAGTGTATTGCCCCCTTTAACATCAATGACAGCTTGAAGTCTTTTGTGATATTTGTGGACGAGGCTTTTTATCTTCTCAAATGGTAAAACTGCCATTCCTCTTGGCAAAAAGCTTTCAGTTCCTGGAAATTCTTGGGCTGTCTTGCATGAACTGCACGTTTTGAGATCTCCCCAGAGTGGCTCAATGATATTAAGGTCAGGAGACTGAGATGGGCACTCCAGAACCTTCACTTTATTGTGCTGAAGCCAATGACAGGTCGACTTGGCCTTGTGTTTTGGATCATTGTTATGTTGGAATGTCCAAGTACGTCCCATGCGCAGCTTCCTGGCTGATGAATGCAAATGTTCCTCTAGTATTTTTTGATAACATACTGCATTCATCTTGCAATCAATTTTCCTGTGCCTTTGTAGCTCACACATCCCCAAAACATCAGCAATTCACCTCAGTATTTCGCAGGCCTTGTTGACTTCTCTCCAAATGTAGGGTTTATGGTTGTGGCCAGAAAGCTCAGTTTTGGTCTCATCACTCCAAATGACTTTGTGCCAGAAGGTTTGAGTCTTGTCTCTGTGCTGTTTAGTGTTGGTGCATTGTAAGCGGGATACTTTGTGGCATTTGCGTAATAATTGCTTTCTTCTGGCAACTCGACCATTCAGCCCATCTTTCTTCAAGTGCCTCCTTATTGTGCATCTTGAAACATCCACACCACGTGTTTTCAGAGAGTCCTGAAGTTATTTGTGTGTTTTTTCTTTGCATCCCAAACAATTTTCCTGGGAGTTGTGGCTGAAATTTTAGTTGGTCTATCTACCGCGCTTTGGTTTGAACAGAACCCCTCTTTTTCCACTTCTTGATTAGCGTTTGAACACTGCTGATTGACATTCTCAATTCCTTGGATATCTTTTTATATCCCTTTCCTGTTTTACACAGTTCAACTACCTTTTCCTGCAGATCCTTTGACAATTATTTTGCTTTCCCAATGACTTAGAATCCAGAAACGTCAGTGCAGCACCGGATGAAAGATGCAAGGGTCTGTCAGGAGTCTAGAAACTCATTGACCTTTTATACACACACACTAATTACAAGCAAACAGATCACAGGTGAGGATGGTTACCTTTAACAGCCATTCAAACCCCTTTGTGTCAACTTGTGTGCATGTTATCAGGCCAAAATCACCAGGGTATGTAAACTTTTGATCAGGGTCATATGGGTAGTTAATGTTGTCATTCTGATTTAAAAACAGTAAACACAGTTGATTCATAATAAATGGGTGAAATAATTATTTTTGTATTCTCATTCATATTCTCTGAAAAATGGCCAAGAAATCATAAATTCTGCCAGGGTATGTAAACTTATGAGCACAACTGTAAATATAGTCTCATCCTTTTACTGTTGCTCTAAGGGACCTTATTTTTGGCAGAATGTACCCGTATACTAACTGAGCATATACTACCTTATATTGACTATGTGTTCTGTGAAGTTACCTTTTTATGGTATCTGTGGCATACAATTTAATAGAAAATGCCTTTAGAACCCCGTTAAGGGATACATTTAATGGGGTAGTTAATCGTAACAATGAACTTATTATTGCCTTTTGGTCCGTTGAGTGTACCATTTAGATGTGGTTTTATCTTTTCAATAAGGGTAAAAAAAAAAAAAAATACGTATTCATTTTGCCAGAAATCTAGTGAGCTGATGGCTTTCTGTGCTTTATTGTCTGCGCTGCACTCCTAAAGGACATGTAAACACAAACATTATTATATATTTTATGTTTTTGGTCATTTAAGAATAAAACCGGTCACTGTTGTCAGAACCTGTGAGAAATTCACAGCTTTATTGTGTCCTCTGCAGACTTCCTGTGTAAGCGGCTTTGCTAGTTATCTTGGCACTACAGAACGATTACCTTCATGTTGTACAAGTCTGAGGGGGCGGGGGAAGGGTGGTTGAGTAGTTTAGCAAAAGACAACTAGGCATGGCTGACACCACTCAGTCCACAAAAATGCTCTGTGTTGTCAGCATTTAAAGAGATAAGCAAGGGCAAATGTGTATGTATGGCAGTAATGTACTGCATATGTTTTTTTTTTTATTTGTTTAACCACTTCCTTACTGGGCACTTAAACCTTCCCTCCTGCCCAGACCAATTTTTGACTTTCAGCGTTGTCGCATTTTGAATGACAATTGCGCGGTCGTGCGACGTTGTAACCAAGTAAAATGTGCGTCTTTTTTTTCCCCACAAATAGAGCTTTCTTTTGGTGTTATTTGATCACCTCTGCGTCATTTCTGATTGCCGCTATAAACAAAAAATGAGCGACAATTTTGCAAAAAAGAACAATATTTTTTTACTTTTTGCTAAAGTACAAATCCATTAAAAAAATTATTCATCAGTTTTGGCCGATATATATTCTTCTACATATTTTGGTAAAAAAAAATCGCAATCGGCGTATATTGATTGGTTTGCGCAAAAGTTATCGCATCTACAAACTATGGGAATTGATTTATGGGCGCACCGGGAGCGTGCACAGGGGACGACGTCCATGGACATCGTCCCGGCATTTCAGATCCGCGCTGGAGCCGTACTTCTGCAATAGCGCGGATCTGTAGGGGTTCATTTTGCATTGGTGTATGCTTTAAGAGGAATAGAGGAGATATTCTGTATTCTTCTCATAGGGTGAAAACCATGCTCTTCTATAGATGCAATACAATGAGCAAGTTTTGTCACCCTAGGACAGGAAGTGTGTTACTGACAGGATCACTAGATGTAAATAAAGGAAAAGAAAAAGTCCATTAGGGTCTGCATTACGAGTCTGGATAGGTTTGAGATTTGGACCGTCTGGGTTACATTACAGTTCAGTGTAGAAAGCTTCCTACAGAGAACTGCTACTTACAAAGTACTGGCCTTTCAGTACATAACCTATTTCCTAGGGGTGTTTGAACAAAGAGGGTGTTAATAAAGCAGTGAATCTTCTTCTGCATTCATTTCAATGACAAAGTTTCAAGCTAAGGCCAGCCATACACGAGTCAAATTATTTTGTTCGAATTTCGCACTATTAGTGGGCAGCAGCAACATCCGATTTTCGTGCAGCCATTGAATTTGAGTGATCGGGCATGTTGCAAATTTTTGGAAAAACAAATGATTTTCAAATCGATGGGAGAATCTCATGAGGAATATCGAAAAAGAAATGTGCATGGGCACAAGAAAAGAAAATCCCTGGAAAGAAAAGAAAATTCCCAGTCACAAATTCTTTTCTGTAGCAGCATGAGGAAAAATTGAAGGCTTGGTTGGTCGCATTTCGAAATCAATGGTGGCAACATCGGATCACAAAACACACACAAAAAAATGTTCGGAATTCGACCCATGTGTGCCCTAATTGTCCTTCCTACAGCAATAGGAGGAAGAGTTCCTCCAGTTTCCATTAGACCCCTTTTACACTTGGGCGTTTTTCAGGCGCTTTAGCGCTAAAAATAGCACATGTAAAGCGCCTGAAAACCGCCACCTCTGCACCCCCAGTGAATGTGCTTGCTGGACGGGAAAGAAAGTCCTGCAAGCAGCATCTTTGGGCAGTGCAGGAGCAACATGGGTGCTTTTAACCCCTTTTTAAACCCTTCTTGGGGTTCGAAAGCACCCCGTTAGCGGCGCCAAAGCACTGCTATAACATCGGTAAAGCGCCGCTAAAACTAGTGGCGCTTTACCTCTACTACCCACACCTGCCCCAGTGTGCAAGAAGCCTAAAAGTATAACTATAGAAAGAACTTTGTTCGTTTGTTTAGAGTGAGGGGATATTAGAACCCCTTGCGCCCTATTTTTTTCTGTTTACCGTTCTCAATTGAAGTGAAATAAAATCCCAAATTTTGGGTCGTCGTCTGAACAAGAATAGAGTGGAAATCTTCCAAAGGGGAACCTGGATCTGATGACAACCAGGGACCCCCTTTCTATGGAGAGATCTCCTTTAACTTCCTGTTTTGGCTATGGGACAGGAAGTGAAGGAAAATCTCCAATGGAAGACCTATGACAAAAATAAAACGGTCAGTGGTTATAGCCCTTCCTAAAGCCAGCCATACATGGTTCAAATCTTCTGCTGAACTGTCTTAGATTTGATCCACCTATGGGCAGGTATGATTGTACCCATTGTTGATCCATTAATGGACTTTGGTACAACCAGCATGTTCTATTATGCTCCCTGCACCCCCCCTGCTGAGAGAACACAATAGTTCAGCGGGAGGGATTCCCCCATCAACACTGACTTTGGAAATGGGGAAATCAAGCGCATTTACTTCTTGCAACCTGTTATTACAGGAAAGAAAATCACACCATCTATGGCCTGCCTTACTCTATCCAAATAAAAGATACAAAATGTGTATTTAGTTTTACTCTACCTTTATCAACCTCCAAGAAAAGGATATCTTTAGAGGGTTTTCGCATGACCACTGGATGAGGAAAATTCACAAAAGGAGCAACAAGTTAACTAAATGTTTTAAACGAACTACACACTTCTGTACTACCTTTCCCTCCAACTGTAAAGCCTCGTACACACAGGACGGCGATCGTACGTACGATCATCTAAAATCATATGTTGGCTGTTGTATCTAGCATACTGACTGCACTACACGATCCTACGACCAAAGAAAGAACATTCAGGTGCATGTAATTGGCATCCGGCCATTCCTGACTTCGGAGCATGCGTGTTTTGCACAATACAACTTGTTGTACCAACTGCTCTGTACACACGATGCAACGGTCGTATGACCACTTGTTGGTACGACCAAGTTTTCTAGTTTGCTCATACAACTCCCGTTGTACGACTGTCGTATGTCGGCTGTTCTAATCGCGCATACAAACGATCAGTTTTGCATACAACGGTTGTTCGTATGACCTGTTGTATACGATCGTTGTCCCGTGTGTACGAGGCTTAAGTCTGCAAGTTTCTTTACTAGTGTTGAGCTTCCAGAATATCTGTTCTGCAATAGAGCGATAATTGAACAATAGTCTCTGGTTATAATAATTAGTCTGTGTCCTTTTTTATCTCTGCAGGTCATCTGAATCCCGGACTGTCTTCGTGTGATAAATTACCCTCAAGCGAGGCACAGAATAACGAGGCTGGAATAAACATTGCATCTTCGGGCAGCGAGGTGGAGATTGTCGGGGTTCAAGAAAATGCAAGGTATGTCAGTGACTGGGAATCTTTTTGGCTTGCCATTCAGCTTCAAGTGTCAACAAAGGCACATAGCAAGTGACAGCCTTTTAAGTTCAACACTAGAGATGGAAAGGCCTAAGAAAGAGAGAACATTTTTCCCCCATTTCTTTCAAAGCCGTTTTTTGTTTTTTTCCAGGAAAAATTGGGGGAAAAAGTGTGGAATATGTTTACATAAATATATATTTGACATTGTATTCAAATTATATAACATATATAAGACCTTAATGAAAGATTTATGAGACTTTATTTAAAGTCTTAAATTATTAAATTCTCTCAGCTGAAGACAAGCAAATCCTGGAATACAGTTCAAGTAACACTGTGCTTCTCAATGCACTTCTCAAACAGGAGAAATGTGTATTTCTGCCACTAGGGAGCACTGCAGGTAAAAGGCTCCTGTTTAGTTTGCTTGTGAGCTTCATCTTGTACCTCCTACAGTTGGGTGATTGTTGGGATACAGTAGATCAGTGGTTCTCAACTCCTGTCTTGGGACCCACTAACAGGCCAGATTTTAAGTATTACCTTGGGGAGATGCAGACTAGAATACTGCAATCACTGAGCAGCAAATGATATCACCTGTGATGTATTTCCGTTATCCTTCAAACCTGTCCTATTAGTGGGTCCCGAGGGCAGGAGTTGAGAACCACTGCAGTAGATGATAGTTTCTATCCTCTCAGGCCTTAATTGACAGGTAAGAGGGTAAATTTGTCTGGCAAATTACTTTATCTTTTTTACCTTTTTAAATGATTCTTTTTCATGTTCTCCGCCATCATAGGATGAGCTTTACCTACAGTCTGGTCACTAAATTATTTTTTACTTTCCTCCTCTCAGTAAAATGAGCAATATATGCTTCTGGATTAGTATTGGCAGGAAGATTTTGCATTATGAGTGAAGGGGGATGATTACCTGTTATGTATAGGTGAAATGTTCTTAACATATACAGTCCTTGTTCTATTTGTAATAAAATATTCAGTGCCTTGCGAAAGTATTCGGCCCCCTTGAACTTTGCGACCTTTTGCCACATTTCAGGCTTCAAACATAAAGATATAAAACTGTAATTTTTTGTGAAGAATCAACAACAAGTGGGACACAATCATGAAGTGGAACGAAATTTATTGGATATTTCAAACTTTTTTAACAAATAAAAAACTGAAAAATTGGGCGTGCAAAATTATTCAGCCCCTTTACTTTCAGTGCAGCAAACTCTCTCCAGAAGTTCAGTGAGGATCTCTGAATGATCCAATGTTGACCTCAATGACTAATGATGATAAATAGAATCCACCTGTGTGTAATCAAGTCTCCGTATAAATGCACCTGCACTGTGATAGTCTCAGAGGTCCGTTTAAAGCTCAGAGAGCATCATGAAGAACAAGGAACACACCAGGCAGGTCCGAGATACTATTGTGGAGAAGTTTAAAGCCGAATTTGGATACAAAAAGATTTCCCAAGCTTTAAACATCCCAAGGAGCACTGTGCAAGCGATAATATTGAAATGGAAGGAGTATCAGACCACTGCAAATCTACCAAGACCTGGCCGTCCCTCTAAACTTTCAGCTCATACAAGGAGAAGACTGATCAGAGATGCAGCCAAGAGGCCCATGATCACTCTGGATGAACTGCAGAGATCTACAGCTGAGGTGGGAGACTCTGTCCATAGGACAACAATCAGTCGTATACTGCACAAATCTGGCCTTTATGGAAGAGTGGCAAGAAGAAAGCCATTTCTTAAAGATATCCATAAAAAGTGTTGTTTAAAGTTTGCCACAAGCCACCTGGGAGACACACCAAACATGGGGAAGAAGGTGCTCTGGTCAGATGAAACCAAAATCGAACTTTTTGGCAACAATGCAAAACGTTATGTTTGGCGTAAAAGCAACACAGCTCATCACCCTGAACACACCATCCCCACTGTCAAACATGGTGGCGGCAGCATCATGGTTTGGGCCTGCTTTTCTTCAGCAGGGAAAGGGAAGATGGTTAAAATTGATGGGAAGATGGATGGAGCCAAATACAGGACCATTCTGGAAGGAAACCTGATGGAGTCTGCAAAAGACCTGAGACTGGGATGGAGATTTGTCTTCCAACAAGACAATGATCCAAAACATAAAGCAAAATCTACAATGGAATGGTTCACAAATAAACATAACCAGGTGTTAGAATGGCCAAGTCAAAGTCCAGACCTGAATCCAATCGGAAATTGGAAAGAACTGAAAACTGCTGTTCACAAACGCTCTCCATCCAACCTCACTGAGCTCAAGCTGTTTTGCAAGGAGGAATGGGCAAAAATTTCAGTCTCTCGATGTGCAAAACTGATAGAGACTTCCCCAAGCGACTTACAGCTGTAATCACAGCAAAAGGTGGCGCTACAAAGTATTAACTTAAGGGGGCTGAATAATTTTGCACGCCCAATTTTTTAGTTTTTTATTTGTTAAAAAAGTTTGAAATATCCAATAAATTTCGTTCCACTTCATGATTGTGTCCCACTTGTTGCTGATTCTTCACAAAAAATTACAGTTTTATATCTTTGTTTGAAGCCTGAAATGTGGCAAAAGGTCACAAAGTTCAAGGGGGCCGAATACTTTCACAAGGCACTGAAACATTTTAAAAAGCAAGTTTAGTTAATTTACTGAATAAGCTGACCTATTATTTCAAGCATAATACTTTTATATACATTTCACCTTCCCAGTGTAACAAAACGACTTTCAATTTGTAAAACTACTCCACAATGAAGTTTTTAAAAAAAATTCCAGAAAAAAATGTTTCAAAACTTCTGGAGATTTGACATCTCTAGCAAAGTTATTCCTCCAGGATGATCTTAATTGATGTGCTATGATTTTAATATACAGTACCTTGAAAAAGTATTCATACTCCTTTAAATTTCGCACATTTTATCATGTTACAACCAAAAACGTAAATGTATTTTATTGGGATTTTATGTGATAGACCAACACAAAGTGGCACTTAATTGTGAAGTGGAAGGAAAATGATAAATTATTTTCCACATTTTTTACAAATGTGAAAAGTGTGGGGTACATTTTTATTCAGCCCCCCAGTCAATACTTTGTAGAACCGCCTTTCTCTGCAATTACAGCTGCAAGTCTTTTTGGGGAAGTCTCTACCAGCTTTGCACATCTAGAGAGGACATTTTTGCCCATTCTTTGCAAAATAGCTCAAGCTTTGTCAGATTGGATGGAGAGCATCTGTGAACAGCAATTTGATTTAGGTCTGGACTGTGACTGGACCATTCTAACACATGAATATGCTTTGATCTAAACCATTCCATTGTAGCTTTGGCTGTATGTTTAGGGTTGTTGTCCTGCTGGAAGGTGTACCTTCTGCCCCTGTCTTTTGCAGACTCTAACTGGTTTTCTTCTAAGATTTCCCTGTATTTGGCTCCATCCATCTTCCCATCAACTCTTACCAGCTTCCCTGTCCCTGCTAAAGGAAATCATCCCAGCAACATAATGCTGCCACCACTATGTTTCACAGTGGGGATGGTGTGTTCAGGGTGATGTCCAGTGTTTTCTGTCACACATAGCATCTTTTAGGCCAAAAAATTAAATTTTGGTCTCATCTGACCAGAGCACCATCTTCCACATGTTTGCTGTGTCCCCCACATGGCTCATCGCAAACTGCGAATAGGACTTCTTATGGCTTACTTTCAACAATGGCTTTCTTCTTGCCACCCTTCCATAAAGGCCGTGTTTGTGAAGTGGTATACAAGAGGCGGCACTTCCAAAATCCTTGCAGTGATATTTCATTGCAATGCTGTACATATGGTACAGATATAAAGCTGACGCATTTCGGCGTACAACGCCTTGGTCACAGCTTAAAATACAAATGCCAAATAGACATTTAAATAGTGAGGGAACCAGCTTTCCAAACCTCCCACCCTTGATTAGCAGATGAGTACCATCTGAGTCCAAAATTTGGAAAGTAACAGGGAACATCTCCTGCCATTCAAAAGGTGGGTTCAGGAAAAAAAGAAGAAAACATGGAACAGAAATCAAATAAAAAGTGGAAAATTAAAAATAGAAAATAAGTGTCAAACACCAGCACAAAATGTTAAATGCATAACATACAGCAGAGAAACCTAAGAGAAAAATGACAAAACATATCTTGCAGTATATCTAATATAGATGTAGATATGAATATGGAGAAGTCCCAAACAATGGTTGAAATTTGAAAAAATTGCAATGATGATGATCCTGAATAGGGTCAAAAGATGTATTTATGTAAATACAAAAAATAGTCAAATACTAGATAACATAAAATAATACAATCATTATAACCTACCGCATCCGTCCCATAATGGTATAAATATATTTCAGGATGGGGGAAAACAACTCAGCAAAATTGCAATTAAAATGGCAAATTAAAAAAATATATATATTATCTCAAAAAAAGATCCATATCATATTGGTGGTTCAATCCCACCGGAAGCCTAGTGTGGAGATGGTAGATCCACCACACCTCTTTCCAAAAGCTTCCGGTGTGTGTCACCACCTCTAGGGGACACCCCAATGCGCTGCAAACTGCAAAACCTAAAAGATCCAGTATTGCCCGCATGTATATGTTTGAAGTGTTTGGAGACATTGGAGAGTCCCTTATCATTTAAATAGGATTCCCCATGGTAATGCTCACTAATACGGGTACGTAAGGGCCATATTGTGCATCCTATATACTGCATTCTACACTCTGTGCACTCTATCAAATATATAACATTTTGGGAACCACTATTTATGTAGCATTTAATTGTATATTCTTCCCCTGTAGCACACGAGATTACGGATCTGTGTGTGGCTGTATGTAAATGACAAAATTTGTGCAACCAAGTTGTCTTAGGTTTAGATGAAGAGAAAAGGCTACGGGACAGAGAATTGCCCAATGTCTGAGATTGTCGGCTTGAAAACCTGCATCCATTGGACAGGATTTTAGCTAAACTCTCATTGGCATATAATACTGGTAGGTATTAATGATGCTGGTTATGTGGTATTCACGGGAGTAAGTGGTGACAAAGGTAACTTGATCTTTATTCCTGGGCCGTGATCTCTTAGTACCTGAGTTGATGTGGGAGATAACTGAAGCGCCATCCCCAAAAGCCGCAGACAGATCCACTGTCTGTCGTAGCTGATTGAGAAGCATCACAGTGACCAGGGAGGAGGATTTCCCTGTAAAAATTTGTAAACTTAAATACACAAATGTACTTGAAAACCAAAATACTGTTGTTTAAAAACCATAATTAGAATATAATACCAAAAAGAGGACCCCTATGGATGGGACTTTAAAGGTGGAGGAACAGAAAAGGTCAATACCACATCTTTTTATACATCAAATCCACATTTATTGCCCACAAGTACAAAATATAAAAAATGTATATATGACAAATAGACTAGCTGTATAACATATCCTGTTAAAATCATGAACAGATCGGATACAGCCGGCTCACACAAATCTGACTAAGTTCTTTTACATCATTCTGCAGTCCTACGAAAGAGGAAAAGAGCACGACGCGTTTCAGGTTCAAGCCTTTCATCAGGGGCTTGTAGCAGAATGCATTCACGTACCTAAATGTACTTTATCCAATAGTAATACTTGAAAGGACGTCACCTTCAGAGCTCAAAATATAGAGATACCGGAGCCATATGTGGGTCAGGGAGCTGCTGTAAGGGTAATTCTGGTTCCAGCTTTAAAGCGAGTACCGATACCCTTACTGCATGCTCAAATCAAATGTTCAAAAGTGAGCTTTGCCACAGTGGTGAGAGCAAAGGGAGGAGGAAGGAGGCACCAGTGATTTTCCCACTATTTCACATCAAAACATATTGCTTTTAGGTCTGCGTTGAGTTCTTTCCATATTCTAATCCAAGGCGGACAGCAATGTCAATAAAGGTTTACGGAAAACAAACAACGGGATCTGCCTTCGTATGTTGAAGGGGTAATGCCTCCGATTCCTCCTATCTCTTTGGATGCCGTGCCAGTAATGACATTATATGGAATATGGAAATAGCACAACGCAGACCTAAAAGCAATATGTTTTGATGTGAAAGTGGGAAAATCACTGGTACAAGTGAGTAAGGGTATCTGTATTTGCTTTAAAGCTGGAACCAGAATTACCCTTACAGCAGCTCCCTGACCCACGTATGGCTCCGGAATCTGTATATTTTGAGCTCTGAAGGTGAAGTCCTTTCAAGTATTACTATTGGATAAAGTACGTTTAGGTACATGAATGCATTCTGCTACAAGCCCCTGACGAAAGGCTTGAACCTGAAACACATCGGGCTCTTTTCCAATTTCGTAGGACTGCAGAATGATCTAAAAGAACTTAGTCAGATTTGTGTGAGCCGGCTGTATCTGATCTGTTCATGATTTTAACGGGATATGTTATACAACTAGTCTATTTGTCATATATACATTTTTTATATTTTGTACTTGTGGGCAATAAATGTGGATTTGATGTATACAAAGATGTGGTATTGACCTTTTCTGTTCCTCCACCCTTAAAGTCCCATCCATAGGGGTCCTCTTTTTGGTATTGTACTTTCTAGGGATTGGTGGTATCAGATTGCAACTGCTCGCTTGCTGAACTCTTACTTTGTAATTAGAATATAAAGTGCATACACCAAAAATGTGAGCACGTTATGAAATACAAACATGAATATATTAGACACTAATTTAGGTGTCTAGTGCATTCAAACAATAAATACACACTCATAATCCAATTTCCAACCAGTAAGCCTAAACAACACAGAAAATGTCTAGTGCACAAAAGTGCAAATATTATAAAGTCCAATACTTAAAACGTGGAAGTGACTAGTGCCTATGATTATCATATAAAGGGGACTGGTGCCAGTACGCAAAATTTAGTGGAAAATCCTCCAGCGCAAACTCTATGCACTTACCAGATGCTGGTAAGTGACCAGCAGGAAGAACACTTGTAAAATAGATGTCCACTATTGTCAGACTCTGGGATCGTCTCTGGGACTCCATACAATGCTGTTTCTCCCATTGGTGATCCTTAAAGGTGACTGTGTGGATACCCAAATTTATTGTCACAGGAGTTTTTCACCGTATCATGGAATGAATGGAAATCCCGCCATAGTGTAAAACCATTACCGTATTTTATTAAGAATGGTATAAAAACACTTACATCTAGGTTAAAAATCATGAGCTCATCAATCTGGAACTAGAGCAGTGACCTGGGGGGAACAGAACAGAACGCTTTCCATTTTCAAATGATGGATTGAACAGAGCTCCATGAGATGTTCAAAGCTTGGGATATTTTTTTATATCAATTTTGTATATCTTTTTTCTTTGGACACGTTTTTCTTTACTTTTACTGCCATTAAACCCTTAATGGAGGGTATTTTCCTAGATTTTTTTATAGCCTAACCCTGCTTTATACTTCTCCACAACTTTATCCCTGACCTGTGTGCTGTGTTCCTTGGCCTCCATGATGCTGTTTGTTCACTAAATTCTCTAACAAACCTCTGAGGGCTTCACAGAACAGCTGTATTTATACTGAGATTAAATTACACACAGGGGGACTCTATTTACTAACTAGGTGATTTCTGAAGGCAATCATTTCCTCTAGATTTTAGTTAAGTTTAGTATAATATGGGGATATACACAGTTGTCTTTACATTGTTGCATTTCGTTTTTTTTTTTTTTTTTAAATATATTTTTCATATACTGAAGGTTTATTTTACAGCTGGAGGAAGTGGTTGATAATTAGGGCCCAAAGCGCCTTGGTTTATAGTCTTTTTCCATGTCAGTGACAACCCCTGCAGGAAATACTATTGTCATTGATCTGTGTGTGAAATTACTTGTGTGATGGGTCATCTGTCAGTTTAGGGCCTGTATATAAAAAATGTAAGAGGATTGGCTCCGCTCGATCATCTCTGTGGGCTATAGCTTGCAACGCTGATCTGTGTATTCTAATGGTAGGGAAGTCTCCCCACTGTCAGAATACAAATAGCTCAGTAATGAGGATTCCCCCATCCACATCATGAGTGTGTGGATGAGTAAATTGAGTCCGTTTTTTTTTTTTGTTTGTTTTTTTTTTCCCCAACTGTTCTACTCATCTACAATGGGGAAGGGGTAACATCTACTCATCTTGTCAACCCCTTTTTTTTTTGTTTGTTTTTTTTTTTTGCCTGAGTTAAATGA
>BLSH010290769.1:54389-93387 GCA_018402905.1 Glandirana rugosa | reverse complement strand
TATGGGGATATACACAGTTGTCTTTACATTGTTGCATTTCGTTTTTTTTTTTTTTTTTAAATATATTTTTCATATACTGAAGGTTTATTTTACAGCTGGAGGAAGTGGTTGATAATTAGGGCCCAAAGCGCCTTGGTTTATAGTCTTTTTCCATGTCAGTGACAACCCCTGCAGGAAATACTATTGTCATTGATCTGTGTGTGAAATTACTTGTGTGATGGGTCATCTGTCAGTTTAGGGCCTGTATATAAAAAATGTAAGAGGATTGGCTCCGCTCGATCATCTCTGTGGGCTATAGCTTGCAACGCTGATCTGTGTATTCTAATGGTAGGGAAGTCTCCCCACTGTCAGAATACAAATAGCTCAGTAATGAGGATTCCCCCATCCACATCATGAGTGTGTGGATGAGTAAATTGAGTCCGTTTTTTTTTTTTTTTTTCCAACTGTTCTACTCATCTACAATGGGGAAAATAATTATTTTAATCCCCTGCAGATTTTGTAATTTTGCTCACTGACCAAGAAATTAAGGGTCTATAATTTTTATCATATGATTATGACATATTTTAAATGATAGAGACAAAATATCAACCAAAAATCCAGAAAAAACATGATTCAAATGTTATAAATTGAGTTGCAGTTCAGTGAGTAAAATAAATATTTGATTCCCAAGCAAAACATGGCTTGGTACTCGTCGAGAAACCCTTGTTGGCAAGCACAGAGGTAAGACGTTTCTTGTAGTTGGTTACCAGGTTTGCACACAACTCAGCAGGGATTTTGGTCTTCCTCCAAGCACAGCACGCCAAGATAATGCCAAAGAGCTCAATTTTGGCCTCCTCTGATCACAGCACTTTCTCCCAATCCTTCTCTGAATCATTTAGATGTTACAGATCTTCTCTAAATCCTTAAGGTTTCTTGGCTGTGGCTTGGCAACTCAAGGTTTCAGCTCCCTCCATAAATGTTCTATAGGATTAAGGTCTGGAGACTGGCTAGGGCACTTCATGACCGTAATTGTCTTCTTCTTGAGTCACTCCTTTGTTGCCTTGGCGGTGTGCTTTGGGTCATTGTTATTCTGGTAGACCCATGCATGACCCATCTTAAGTGTTCTGGCAGAGGGACGGAGGTTCTCATCCAATTTTACAATACACGGCCCGTCCATTGGTCCCTCAATGTGGCAAAGTCGGCTTGTACCTTTTGCAGAGAAACTGCTCCAAAGCATAATGTTTCCACTTCTGTGCTTGACTGTAGGGATGGTGTCCTTAGGGTCATAGTCAGCATTTTTCTTCCTCCAAGCACAGCAAGCCAAGATAATGCCAAAGAGCTCAATTTTGGCCTCCTCTGATCACAGCACTTTCTCCCAATCCTTCTCTGAATCATTTAGATGTTCATTGGCAAGCTTCAGATGGCCTGTACATGTGCGTTCTTGAGGGGGGACCTTGCGGGTGCTGCAGGATTTTAATCCATTACGGCGTATTGTGTTACCAACGGTTTGGTGACTGTAGTTCCAACTCCCTTAAGGTCATTCACAAGCTCCTCCCGTGTAGTTCTGGCTGATCCCTCACTTTTCTCATGATCATCCTCACCCCATGAGGCAAAATCTTGCATGGAGCTCCAGACCGGTCTTGTAGCCCATTCCAGCCTTGTGCAGGTCTACAATCTTGCCCCTGATGTCCTTTGACAGCTCTTTGGTTTTGCCCATGATGGTGAGGTTTGAATGGAAGAAAGATTGTGGACAGGTGTCTTATACACATAACGAGTTGTCATTATGAGCATCTTCTTACATTGACCGCACTAATCTGTGTACCACATGAGCACTTACTGTAGCCAATCTGTGGGAGCCAGAATTATTGGTTGGTAGGGGATCAAATGCTTATTTTACTCACTGAACTGCAACTTTATAACATTTGTATTGTGTGTTTTTTCTGGATTTTCGGTCGATATTCTTTCTCTATCATTTAAAATACACCTATGATAAAAATGATTGACCCTTCATTTCTATGTGAGTGGGCACACTTATAAAATCTGTAGGGAATCATATAATTGCGCCACTGTATGGGCTGCTTTAGAGAATATGTCGCTGGGCATCCACAATTACAAACTATACATAAACAATATTTTTTTAAACCCTTTATCACTTATTCTATGTCTATATTTTTTGCACTTGCAGATATTTACCATGCTTCCTTAATGTGCCTTACAGGGTTTAGTACCTACTCCAATTTGCTGAACTAAAAGGAAAATGTAAAGATTATATAATAAAGGAAAATGGTGTGTACTTTTAGTGAGTACTACGTTGGTAAACGCAATATTATTCTGAGTTTTCGTTTCAATATGTTTTTGAATTTTTCAGGATTTAAAGCGAAGTTCCAGACGTTTTTGTGTTTATTAAAAGTCAGCCGCTTCAAAAAGTGTAGCTGTTGACTCTTAATAAACACAATCTTGCCTGTCCCACGATCCAGCGATGCGGCTCCCCGACCCCCCGGTTCTCTCACCTGCCTCTTCCTGGCGCCATCATTACAAGTGTAGGCACCTGGCTGTGAAAGCTTGCGGCTTCACAGCCGGGTGCACAATGCGCCTCCTCAATGGCCTGGCTATCTTCTGGGACCTGTGACGTGTCCCAGAAGGTTGCAGCGAGGGAGGGGGAGAGGAGAACTTCTGCTTGAGTCGCCTAGGCAGCCGAAGTGGGAGCTGGGTACCTGTCAAAACTAGGTACCATCTCACCCCCCCCCCCCCAAAAAAAAAAAATTGACATGCCAAATGTGGCACAGAAGGAGGTGAGGAGTGCTTAACCACTTGCCGACCGCAGTCTGACGGTGACAAAGTGGCTCGATATCGCAAACCGCCATCATATGACGGCGACTGTGATATCCCTCACTGTGTTCGGGGGGGCCAGGGAGCGGGTAGGGCGGACTCGATCGCCACCGGCTCCCCGCGATGCCCCCCCTCCCCCACAGTGAGAGAATGGAGGTCCGTGTAAGTAAACACGGATCTCAGTTCTGTTAGATGGGGAAGGGCTGTGATCACAGGCTCCCTGTATATGGAAGCCGTGATCACTCCCTTCCCCCAGCCAGCCCAGCCCCCATACAGTTAGAACACACTGAGGGAACACAGTTAACCCTTAATGCGCCCCCTCCAGGTTAACCCCTTCACTGCCAATGGCATTTACACAGTAATCAGCGCATTTTTATAGCATTGATCGCTGTATAAATGCAATTGGTCCCAAAAAAGTGTCAAAATGGTCCGACATGTCCGCTGCAATATCTCAGTACTGCTAAAATTTGCAGATCGCTGCCATTACTAGTAAAAAAAAAACCCCAGAAATTAATTCTCATCATCCGTAAATGCGGCTACTTTTGCACAAACCAATCAATGAACGCCGATTGCGAATATAAATTGGCCAAAAAAATGTTTTTATTTTTATTTATTTTTTTGCAAAATTTTCGCTCTTCTTTTGTTTATATCGGCGATCAGAAATGACGCAGAGGTGATCAAATACCACCAAAAGAAAGGTCTATTTGTGGGGAAAAAAGGACACAAATTTAGTTTGGGTACAACATCGCACGACCGCACAATTGTCAATTAAAACAACGCAGTGCCAAATCGCAAAATGTGCTCTGGTCCTAAAGTGGGAAATCCTTCCGGGGCTGAAGTGGTTAAAGCGAAAAGTCCACTTTTTTGGGTTGAACTCCGCTTTAACCACCTCCTATCCGCGCTATAGCCGAATGACGGCTACAGCGCGGCTCTAAAATGCCGGGAGGACGTCAATAGATGACAGATCTACTGATCCCTGTCACTGGGATCAGTTAGATCTGTCATGTCCCTGCCAACCCCGCCCCCCCACAGTTAGAACACACCCAGGGAACATTTTTAACCCCTTCACTGCCCCCTGCAGGTTAACCCCTTCACTGCCAATGACATTTATACAGTAATCAGGGGATATTTACATTTCTGATTGCTGTATAAATGTCATTGGTCCCAAAAAAGTGTCAAAAACGTCCGACATGTCTGCCCCAATATCGCAGTACCGATAAAAATCGCAGATCGCCGCCATTACCAGTAAAAAAAATAATAATAAAAACGCCATAAATCAATGTCCATAGTTTGTAGGCGCTATAACTTTTGTGCAACCCAATCAATAAACGCCGATTGCGATTTTTTTTTAACCAAAAATATGTACAAGAATATATATTGGCCAAAACTGATGAATAAATTCGTTTTTATTTTATATTTTATTTTTGGATAGATATTATAGCAAAAAGTAAAAAATATTGTTTTTTTTTTTTTTTCAAAATTGTCGCTCTTTTTTTGTTTATAGCGGCGATCAGAAATGACGCAGAGGCGATCAAATACCACCAAATGAAAGCTTGTTTGGGTACAACGTCGCACGACCGCGCAATTGTCATTCAAAGAGCGACAGCGCTGAAAACTGAAAATTGGTCCGGGTAGGAGGGGGGTTTAAGTGCCCAGTAAGGAAGTAGTTAAGGACAGTACGTATCCCATGAGTACAGTACAACAGCCGCCATTGTCCTGTCATCATTCAAAACATTTTCAAACCTAAAAACAGAAAAAGTCATTGATCTGTTTGACAGGGAAGACCATTGAGAGTTAAGGCATATATGCAATGGGCATATGGAGCCAGAAATGGCTAGGGGAAATGATCAAAGCGAGAAAAGGAAGAAATAAAGTAAGCGTGGATAGGACGGAATGGAAAGATGAAGAGGGCGAAGAAGGGGAATAACTTTTGGGGCAGCTTAACACCTTAAAAACCAGACATTACTTTTTTTTAACTCAGCACACTGCATACTCAGCACATGCATTTGCCCACTATAACAGTGAGTTGGGTTGTCATTCAAACCGAATGGCACTGCGTTGCACAAACAGCAGTGCACAGGTTACAGTGCATTGCTGTAACTTACTTTGAAACATTTGTTTTAATGCAGAACAAATTTTTGAAAATAAAACCATTGTTCAGCTCTCTGGACACGAGGGCCGCACTTGAGACACTCTATAGCATTGATAGCGAACCATGGCACCTCCCGATGTTTTGGAACTACATTTCCCACAATTCTCTGCAGTGTCGTTGAACATCATGGGTAATGTAGTTCCAAAACATCTGGGGTGCCAAGGTTTACCATCACTGCTCTATAGTCACAAAGTGGACCACTCAATACAAACTTCAATCCCCTATGCTTGGGTATACTGCGGACAGCCTCTCCTTATTCCAAATTGCCATGATTCATCCACTTCCACTTTCAAGTGTCCACCATGCCTTGCTTCCCTTCCTTAGACTGGGGAAGTCCAAACACTATGTATACAAGAACAGAGAAAGGGCACACCAGCCTAGTGCAATATCTTTATATACCATTTATTTAAAAAAAGAATAGGGGATATACTCAAAAAGCATTGTAAAGGACATGCTCATAACTATATCGAAACAAGAGCGCCAGCCATTGTACACACACTTGTGTACCGGGAAGATTTCACATGCCAAATACTAATACGTTAAGAAAGTCTTCCTTAAGGGGAATAAATCTTAACAGTGCTGGTTGCTAACTCGCCTAATCCTTGGTGTGGGTGGTATGACCCAGGAGACCTAGTAACAAACAATAGAAGCCCTAGGAAAAAAAGTGGTTCATCTTTTCCCATGTGGCTTAAACCAGCAAATTCATAGAAAGCAGTGGTAGGGGGTAGTCATTGCAAATATAAATTAGTAACTTTATAATCCTAGTACAAAAATCACAAAAAAAAAACAGGAAGATCACATGGGATCTCTCTTTTCACGTTTTTGGGGTTGTGTTCGATATGTGCAAAGAGAGATCACACAAATACTTAAAAGTATAACATTTATTACAAGTAATGACAGATAAAGATAAAGAAAATATCAAGAATACTTAACTGAAGGTGCTTGCTTCCCGCCATGGGTCCCTTTCATGGCACAGGTGACCAGGACCAGACACTGGCCTCATGGCCGTTCTGGGTGAGACTAACTTATACCAGTTTGGGCTGTGGTATTAAACTTGTGTGTAAGGAAAAGGACCACCCCCAGCCAACACCCTGGTAAGCAGCAATATGACCTTTACATTCCTGAGGAGAGGGGGCTAGCTTGACCATATAAGGCAGTTCATATGCCAATAAGTTGAGTCATGCAAGGTAACCAGGATATTAGAGGCTATAATAGATATTTGTGAGGCCAACCTTAATAAGGAATATGAAATATGCAATTTCCCCAACAGGATCGTGGATGCTTACATGTTTCAAAGGTAGATCCCTCTTTCCTTTGGATACAAGAAGAGGGGTCTTCCCTTGAAACGCGTAAGCATCTGCAGACCCATGTGAAATCTTCCTGGTACACAAGAAGTGTGTCTACAGTGGCTCTGGTGGTCTCTTGTTCCATTGTAAGATTTTCCCTTTATTTTTCCTTTTCTTCCAGCTCTGGTCCATCTCACTTTTTTAGTACCTGTGTGCAGGGCTGGCAGAAGAGCAGAAGCCTTGGGCTGTGGGTGCAAAATGGGCCGTACCTGCCACCTTTGCTGCTGAAATAGTTTTTGGGGTCATTGAAACTTTGGCCTTTTTTCCTTATGTTGTCAAGGATCTTGTCCTGACACTGCCTCCTGCCATTTTCAGGAAAATCTTTTGTCTTAAGCGAGATAATGTAATATTTGCTTATTGTAATAATGGCCACCAAGACTTTTCCAAACTACCCCAAAACCTAACACAGGTTCAGCCCTGTCGTTGCATTGGGGCTCTTTTAGACCATGGTAAATTCACATTATGCATGTGTCATCATGCAATGTCTGAAAAATGATATATCAATTGATTACCTTTCTCTTTCTTCCCTCAAGGTTTGTCCACCCCCGGGGCGGAGTTATACAGAGAGTATCATCATGGAAGCATGCAGCTGGCTCCCAGTATAACAGCTCCCACCAAACGCCATCATGGACAGGGGTGACTCCCCAGCAGAACTGGACTGCCCCTTCAGAAGTAGTTGACTTAACTCTGGACGAAGATTCAAGGCGCAAATATTTACTGTAAAGCCGGGCCCTCCCTGTTTCTGTACCCATTCCCCCTCTTCCTCCGGCACAATCCTTCCATTGAGGTTACACATGCTCTCTTCCAGGAGTCCGGGAATTTTTATGGTTTGATGACCCATGCATTAACAAGCACATTAGTAATTTTATTTTTTTTTTTTAATTTTATTTTTATCACCTAAGCGGCTGGCCAAATCCAATTTTAGATTACTGCCCTCCCCTACCCTTTCTGAATTGCAATACCTGTCCAGAATCATTGAGGTATAAAGCACCTTTCAGTTTTTCCCTTATTGCTAATTTAAATGCTTTGTTTATTAAAAAAAAAAATAATATATGCATAAGTATTTATACTGTATGATTAGAAATAAACATTGATAAGGATGCTTCCTCAGCACATCAAGCAAACTTTTACCCCCTTGTTTGCTATGTGAGTTTTTAGTTCAGGGATATATCTATGTATCATCAAGGTAGCCATTTTCTGACTGATTATGCCACCTTTAATCTGCTGCTGTCAGGTGGAAAGACAGCCATGTTGGGGCACAGAATGGCTGTTGTATGCAGGAGGTAACATGTAATGGGACTTTGTCGTAAAGTTTGGTTAAAGCAGAAATTTGCTCGCCTTCAGTCCAGCGATGCGACATCTTGGAGCTCCTTGCCGGCCACTGACCTCTTTTGGGCTGCCACCTTACGAGTCTCCAATCCTGGCCGCTGTCATTGGCCGAGCCGAGATGACATCACTCCTGATTATACGCAGGAGTTCTGTCAGCTTTGGCATTGCCAAATTTGTACAATGAGTTGTGTGTGTGCAGTTCGCTGTACAGGGGCGCACAGGCAGGTAAGTCATTTTAATGCAGAAAAGACCTAGCGTGACAAAAATACTGCCTGTTCGCCCATTTTTATTTTTCAGCATAAAGTTCCACTTAAAGCTTTGAGATAAGCAGTCATTACCTGATTTCGTCTTCCACATACTTTCTTCTCAGACACTGAGGCTGAACTAGTACATGGAGTTACGACCCCAGATCTAGCATGAGGCAGTTGAGTCCGTAATTAGCTGCTTTCATCAGAGTCCAGTAACACAAGTTTCTGGACCTTTGAGTCAGTTTAAAGGAGGTTTCCTTTACAAGTGAGGAGGAACTCTGCTTTTGAACCATAATTTGTGTCACAGAAAGGCGCCCCCCCATCAGGTTCTTGTAAGCATCAGTAGGAATCTCATTCAGCTGTCCTAAGGTTGTGCGGTCCTATCTTCAAGCCTGTCTCTGATCTTGGCCTTCTGGTCCAAGAGTTGGATGCAGGCAGTCCAAAATTCAGCAGGTGGGATCAAATTTTGATTGATCAGTGTCGTAAAGTGGTTGTAAACCTCAAACATGAAATATGAACAAAGCATATTCCTCTATAGTGTGTACTTGTGTCAATTAAGAGCACATGTCATTTCTGTCTGCTGCCTCATTCATCTATCTGTATGAATCAGTTCTGACATGTTTTCCTGACACCAAGAGAAAAATGGTGACAGGAGGGACCTCAGCTCTGTTGCTTTGTGGAGGGAGGTGTCTCTTCCCTACAATCAGCTATTCAGAGCTCTTCTCACCCAGCCCTGCAGAGTGTGATGTCAGCTCTCCATCCCCTTTTTTTCTGAATTCTCAGACAAGCTTTATAACTTCAGTACTTTGAACAGATGTAGAAAAGATGTCTGCAGGCAGACAGATACAACGTATATAGGAGGATTTATTTCATCTCTGTGTATCAACTGAGGCCAGTCACTTCACTGGGTATATGTAAGGGTTTACAACCACTTTAACTGAACTTCTAGCTGTCAGAACTTCTTAAATGCACAAACTACCCTTACTTTTTGTTACCAAAGCAGGCAACTGTTAGTATTGGAAACTGCCTGCACCATACATGCGGCTTTTTTTTTTTTTTTTCCAGATTAGACCTTAAAGCAGAGCTCCAAGAATATATAAAGCAATTACTCTGCTAACCTGTTATGCATTCATTCGTGAATGATGAACTGCATTAAGTGGAACTAGTATAGGTAAATACATTTGTATAAGATGTCTGTAGTCCTCAGCACAGCAGACTGGGAGGAGGAGGGCCAACACTGCACACCGTTGAAGAATCCATGTTCCCAGTCTTGGCACTCTTAACAGGTTGAACATGCTTGCAGGAGGGGAGAGCAGAGGGGTGTGACCACCTCTGTTCGCAGGTTCTCCTTCCTTGTCCAATCCCTCACTGTGGAAAAAGAGGTCCCTTTATTGCCCTTGGTGGGGGGTATAGTAACTCTTAGAGCCCTGTAATATCAGTTTTAATCCATAGTGGCTCTGTAGCTCAAGATTGAGATAGACTTTGGAAGATAAGGTTTTGCAGGAGAAGCCATATTGCTACAGAAATCTTGGCAGCGTCCCACTTTAATGTTTGGCATTTGAAGGCTCCCTTGCAGTTCTTGTTACGGACTGGCAGTAGTGCCAGTTGCCATCACTGTTACAGAACAGCCTTTATTTAGTTGTGGTACAAAGAGCAGAATAGTGACCAATTCATTTTGATTGACTCATTACAGAACATTTACGGTGTGCTTCATTCAATAAACACTCAAGTCTTGTATCTAAAGAATTTGATTTTAAAGAAAGACAAAGTTGGCCTTTCTGTTGTCCAATGTCTATTTTCTTGTGTTCAGTCAACTACCATTCTTGCTTTCAGAGTATTTTAAAAGGCAAGTCCCTTCAAAGCGATTTCACTGCTTGGAGGACTCGACTTGCCTCTTGAAGAACCTGCTCTTGTTTTGAAGGCAGTGAAATGTAGTGTTCATTTTACATACCATCTCTTAGTGTTGGTGGGCTTGGAGCCAGAAATGTCGTTGGGCTTCATCTTGGTGGCCTCCATTTGGGTGGTGATGCCTTGTTTTAGTAAATGAACTGAGCATGGGGACAGATAATAAAAAGACCAGCTGGACGTTATAGCCATAAGTGACCCTAAGCAGTGTGGTTAAACTCTAATTGTCTCCCTGTACTCTACCAGATTTCTTGAACAGCCAGGTGGCCAAGTGCTTTGTGTGGCCCATCTTAGTATACTGTATTGTAGGTGGTGTTGCATACCTTTTAGAACAGACATGTTGAACTCTGATATAGAATAGAATCAGATTGTTTGGGGGAACCTTCATAAAGAGCCAGGCTTCCCTTATTGTCAGAATGCTGCAATATTTGTGGATTATAATGCCAGGAATCTAGTATATTAAAAAGTAATTGTAAATATTTAATTAATTGGTGGATTAGACAACTGCATCTTGCAACATTTTAATTCTAGTAAATGTAATAAACATTTTATGGAGCACATAAAAGCAAAACTGTGTACCATAGATTTAATGACATTTTTGGTGTTCAATCAACATCAAAGTAAACCCGTCAGTCGTTTTAAAAGTAAAAGCGCATATTTAAGGCCCCCATAGACAGCTTGAATTTCTGCTTTTCAGCACCCCAAAGAGAGAAAATCCTTAGATTTCCCCTGTCTACCCTAACAGTGTGAATGGAAGAATCTCCACTATATTCAGGCAACTATGGCTCCTGCAGCTGCTGCCGAAAAGTGACTGTACCGGGCTTAGTCAAACCAGGTGATTGCAGGGCCACCCACAGATTGAATTTCAAAAGATTTTGCAGGGATTGGCTGAAATTCAAGCCATCCATGGGGGACCTTAAAGCGGAGTTCCACTCAAAAGTGGAACTTCCGCTGATTGGATTGCTCCCCGCCTCAGGTGTCACATTTGGCACCTTTCGGGGGGGGGGGGGATGGGGGAGGTCACCTGTCCTTAGGCAGGTGTCCTTTTCTACACATCTGGGAGCTCGGGCCAGCGGCCACTGACGTCAGCAGTCCGGCTCCCTCTTTGCTCTGCTACTGCCCGCCTGGCCAATAGAGTGCAGCGGAGCCTCGCGCAGGCGCAGTAAGGTGCCCGGCGTGAAGCTGTAATGCTACACGTCCGGGTTCCCTTACCCACAATGGATGCGGCTGCACCCGATCTGTAGATCGGCGGCGGGTGGAGACATCGCTGGACTCCAGGACAGGCAAGTGTCCTATTATTAAAAGTCAGCAGCTATTGTATGTGTAGCTGCTGACTTTTCATTTTTGCAGGGAAGCGCGGACCTCCTCTTTAAAGTGGTTTTAAACGTTATATATACATGCACATTTTTTTTAACTCAAATATATGAAAGTGCTGTTTTTTTCAATATTTTTTTATTAAATTATATCAAGAATTACAAAAACCATAAAAAGGTAAAGGCACAAATGTTTAAGGGGAGATCCAGCATACATGAAGGAGCTAACTCATCTCTCAGCTTTAAATAGATGGAATTAAATTCAATTCCAGTACAGATCTCTAAAGGTATACAAATTGTAATGATACAAATAGCGAGCATAGGTCTTTTTCAGAGCATATAAAAAAACAAAAATATATTAGTTTGGCCGGTGATACGCATAGTGAAGAACGTATGACATTATTTAAGTAAATAAGAGAAAATTTTGCATATTAAAGCATATCAAAGCCCAGAGTTAACTTTAGAAAGTAAATACAAGAAAAGGGAGGAAAGGAAATAGGGGAAAAAGTAATTTATATATTAAAAAATAAACGTCATATTTACCTGACTTGTTTAATGGTTTTCCACAGAACAGCCCCAATCCTTCTCTTCTGTGATATCCGCTGCTGCTTCTGGCTCCTCCCCCCTGTCGAATGCATCCTTTGCATGGGGCCCCCCAAGTGACTTGCTATATGGGCACTCATGCGGAGTTGATCCTGAGCCGCGCTGTATCTGCCAATTGACGGACATGGTGTGGCTTTGCCCCACCCACTGCTCTCTTCTCACATGCTGTGATTGATAGCAGCAGGAACCAAAGGCCCCCAATACTGTCTGTCCATTAAGAAGAGAGGGCAAAAAGAACCGCTGCTCTTGGGCACAGTGCTGGTTTGAGATTGGGCTCAGGTAAGTATTTATGGGGGGCTGGGAGTGGAGGGGAGCTGGATATGGGGGGGAGCTGGGCACAAGGTTTTTTACCTAATGTAGAGAATGCACTAAGGTAAAAAAAAAAAAAATTCAACCTTTACAACCACTTTAAAGTGGCTGTCAACCTGTGACAACCACTTTAACCTACAGGTAAGCCTAGAATAAGGCTTACCTGTAGGTGCACTGCATATCTCCCAAACCTGCACAGTTCAGGAGATATACAGTGTTTTGCATGTGCCGATGTCATGTCGGCACATGCGCAGTGAAGAAATGGCCTCCGTGCCATTTCTCCACTGACCCTGTGCCGTGGCTGCCGCGCACATGCGCGGGAGTGATGTCACGTGACTCCGGCCAGTCAGAGCCGGAGTCGCGGCCCCGGAAGGAAGCGGGGCAGAAGATGGACGCAGCCTGGAGCGGGGACATCACTGGACGCTGCAGGCTTTGTTTGCGGGTAAGTGGCATATAATGGGCTACTATGCATCGCATAGTAGCCCATTATGTGCCACTTACCCGCAAACGAAGCCTGCAGCGTCCAGTGATGTCCCCACTCCAGGCCGCGTCCATCTTCTGCCCCACTTCCTTCTACTTTACAGGGTTATATTGAGGAAGTAAACCCAATCTGGGTTTACTTCCTCTTTAAGTTACAAAATGAAAACGAGGTCAAAGCTCTACTCTGAGGAATTTTTGGAAAATAGATACAGGGGCTATGCAGAGTCTACTCTTCAATGGAACTTTTACTTTCAAATGTTTAAAATGGCTGACAAGTTCACTTAAAATTGATCAATACTCCAAATGTCTTTACAGCTGCATTGCACAGTGTTGCAGCTTGAGTAGTAAGAGCCCTAAAGAAGGAATAAGAGGATGCATTCTTACTGGCACAGGGTACAAACAAACCCAATTCCCTCAGTTGCGTCATGTGGTGGTCCACCTCGCCTCTGAATGCTTTACCAGCAGCAAAGGGAAGGTGGACAGGGGAAGGAAATCATAGGGTAGTCCTCAATTGGTAGAGGGTAAGCAAGTCATGCAGTGTTTAGTGCAAACACAATGTAAATCGAAGCCCAGTTGACACAAGGGTGGCTCCATACATATGCCTGCCCCCCCTGGAGTCCAGCATGTACTAAAGCCCCACTTTTAACACCAGTCTGGATAACCACTTAGAGACTTTCAAAAAAAAGATTCTGCTGGACACACAGTCCCCTAAACCAATACTGTTTTACCCCTACTTCACGGCAGCTCTGTCTTGTACCTTTCAACCAAAATTTCGAGCAGCCTCAACAGCTTATTAAATTATCGAGCAATAAGTTTTACTTTCACATAGTTCTTTTATCTCCACTCCCCTGACCATGCCCACTGGAACATGCACGTTTAACAGGCCATGTTAAGCCTGCGCAAATAGATTTTCTATATTGGGGCAGCAGTAGTCTAATTTCAACTTTTTTACAGCACTCACTTCTGTAAAAAGTGGGTTTCACAAATCTCTATGCCTCCCATCGGTTTAAGCTATTGAGGCATAGGTTCAAGAATCTGAGTCCAAGCATTTCATTGATCAAAGAAAACCGTATTACAAGGTGCGAGACAGTCATCTGCGCAGCCAATACCTGTTGCTGCCCCATATGGTTTGTGCCTGTGGAGGAAGCCATATTATATATTGAAAAATGTTAAACGTGTATTCCCTTTAAACTGTGGTATCTTAGCTGCATTCTCTTAAAAAAATGTATGAATGACGTGGTTGTTAAAGGAGAAGTTCACATGAAAAGTGAATATTAATCTGAAAACCCAGCTTGGCTTGTTTTTGTTTGTGTGGTCTGGGGAGGGGCTGGTCCAGTCATATCTTTTACATGCCAACCACTTCCTCTCCTTAAATCCCATAAGGGCCCACTTATTGAGTGTGAGCTTCAAGTCTCTGATGGCTACAATCTGTTTTGTGTAAATGACACAAATTTATAGTAGTCTTTATACACATTGCCTTTGACCGCTTTTTTGAGTTGAGTGAATGACCATTTCTGATAACGTTGCTCCAGAACCTTTAGCAAAGCTAATTCATCTACACATTAGTCAGTAGTTGCTTGATGTATGGCCACCTAGAGATGAAAGAGATCTACCTACCACCACCAGAGAGAAATACTTTTTACTTTTGAGTGTGGAGCTTCCTGTGGTAAAAGCATTAATCAAAATACAGGGATTGGACAAAATTATGGAAACAATTATGGTATAAAAACAAAATTGTTACCCAATATGGTGTTGGACCGCCTGTGGCATCCAAGATGGCCTGAATTCTCCTGAAAATTGACAAATAGAAGTCTTGTTTGGTGGATAATGGAATCTGATATCACGCTTCATGCGTAAATCAAGGTCACAATTGTGGACAATGCCCTTTAGTCTTTATCTATCTCTCTATATGCAGTTAAGCATGTTAAGTGTGCTTACGCTTATCAGACGGTTTCCCGGAAACTATATGCCATCATAACGTTTGATACTGTACCTTGCAACACCGCAACTTCGGTCACCGAGGCACCAGCTAAGCAAGCACCAACAATTTTCCCTCTTTGAAGCTCGGAAAGCTCTGACATAACTCCGTTTTACTAGCAGCGCGTGCAGTGAATGACAAGTGAGGCTTCCCACCTGTTAGGTGTCTCCTCACCTACCAGAAGAAAAAGAATGTTGCATCACATCTGCTTTCAACGCAAAATGTCATCACTTTCACACCTGCAAATCATGTAGTGTTTGTATATTTTTGTCCAACCCCTTTAATTTGCTCAATATGCTATACGTGGCTAAAAAGTTGTAGGCACCTCAACCCACTACCCTTATCCAGTATGAGCTTGTTGGATATTCCATCACGAAACCTTGGGCACGAATATAGTCACCCCTCTACCCCTCCAGTTTTCCTCAAGAATTTGGAGTGTCTCTTTGGGAATTTGTAACTGTTCAGTCAAAAGGGCCATTGAGGTCAGGTCCTGATGTTGGATGTAAGACCTCAGCTCATAGTTCCAATTGATCCCAAAGATGCTCAGCAGGGTTGAGGTCAGAGCTTTGTATGGCCACTCCAAGTTCCTCTTCACCAAGCTGGTCAGATGCTGTCTTTATGAGCCTGTTTCTATACACCTGAACTCAATAACAGGGATGGATCTGCCCACTCAGAATGTGCTATGAATTTGTTGATTCAATAGCATGCTTGTAATGGTATATGGCAGGAATAAACAAATTTAGAAGTCAGTCCTAGTTTAGGTTACTATGCTGTATCTTTTTATGCCTTGTTGGCTCGTAGCTGCCCTAGTCGGTGTTCTCAAAAATAAAGCCTGTGCAGTTGAAGCAGCAACTTCCTAAACAACGAGGACCACTTTTGAGGCTTCTGTTGAGCAGTTAAACTGGAACTTTACCCATAACATGATACAAAATGTATTTTTTTAGCAAGTAACATACACTATATTGTCAAAAGTGTTGGGACACCTGCCTTTAGATGCACAGGAACTTTAATGGCATCCCAGTCTTAGTGCATAGGTTTTAATATTGAGTTGGCCCACCCTTTGCAGCTATAACAGCTTCAACTCTTCTGGAAGGCTGTCCACAAGGTTTAGGAGTGTGTCTATTGGAATGTTTGATCATTCTTCCAAAAGCGCATTTGTAAGGCAGGTGCTGATGGACGAGAAGGTCTGCCTCGCAGTCTCCGCTCTAATTCATCCCAAAGGTGTTCTAGCAGGTTGAGGTCAGGGCTCTGTGCAGGCCAGTCAAGTTTCTCCACCCCAAACTCGCTCATCCATGTCTTTATGGACCTTGCTTTGTGCACTGGTCCAAATCATTTGGTGGAGGGGGGATTATGGTGTGGGGTTGTTTTTCAAACATTGGGCTTGGCCCCTTAGTTCCAGTGAAGGGGACTCTTAAGGCGTCAGCATACCAAGACATTTTGGACAATTTCATGCTCCCAACTTTGTGGGAACAGTTTGGGGATGGTGCTATTCTGTTCCAGCATGACTGCACAAAGAAAGGTCCATAAAGGCCAACTACTCAAGAGGGGAAAGATCAGTTGGGCACATTTTAAAATAATCTTGTTCACTATTCTGCCTAACATAAGTCTGCACTGTTTCTGTCCTACGGTGTTGCCCCCCCCCCAAATCCTTGTCCTTTGGTTAATCATGCATGCATGTTTATGATAGCCTGAATGATTTGAGAATGGTAAATGTGTGCTAGCACCTTCAGGGCTATCGCAAACTATCAGAATTTTGCAGGTGCAAAGATGTTGGGAACTCTATGGTCAGTTCTAGGTCTGTCCAGCATTGGTCTCCTCTCCTCTTGCATGTTCAAGGTTTTTTTTTTTTTTTTTCCACAGCATTAGAAACAGACTGGTGGGCAGGATGAAGTGTTGTGGTACTGTATTCTGGACCATCCTCTCTCCTGGTGTCACATGAGACTGGAAGGGGGATGTGTGCAAATGCAGAACAAATGGTTCTTCCGCTTCAGGTTTGAAATCTGGGGCTTCACCAAGAACTGAGTTTAACCAATATGGAGTTCTTCACCGGAAAACAGACCTCCTAAATACCGTCAACCTAGCCGACTTACGTCTATCATTTCACTGCTTACACTAGAAGCAAAGACTTTCTATACATAGGTGAATGCAGATAACCGGACAATTTCTGTGACTTCCAAGTAATACTGAATGAGTTTACTTACATCACTGTCAAGCCTTTCAGCCCAGGTGCCCCATCACAGAACATGACGGTCAAACATTTTTTTTCTGTGGCTGAGCATGCACATGAGCATATGTAGATACAGGATCATTTGACAGTGTCTAACTAGGCTTCCTACTATTTGTGCACTGTTTTATTTTTTTTTCAGATGATTATGTATTTTAGTCTGTTGCTGTTTTAATTTTATTTAAAACACTACTTTGTATTCCTTTTAACCGATTTTTATGTTGGTCAAACTAGCTAACGCAATCACTGGATGTATGTGGGTGTTTAGAGAAGTAATGAAATGCCTAGCTTTATTTTTATTTTTCCCCTTCCACTTTCATTTTTTTAATTTTTTAATTTTTTTTTTTTATGACAAAAAATTTAAACTTTAAGCCGTTTGGCTTGAAGGCGAACACACTTGACGCCTGTTGAGATACTAAAGTGTATGTGTTGCCTGCTCACTAAGCTTTATTGAATAAGGGCAAAGAATGGTTGGTATACATATGGTGTGGTATTGGCTCCATGTGGATTTACCTGTAGCTGGCTTTAGGCTCCATTCACACTTGTGCGACTTGTCATGCAACTTTGGACACAAAAGGCGCATGACATGACATTCCCCATGTTTTCCAATGTCATCTATTCATATATGTGTGACTTAAAGTTGCAGCGCCTTCAAAGTAGTTCATGCACTACTTTGGTCTGACTTTCATGCATCTTGAGGACCACAGACTTCAATGTTAACCCTTAAAATTTGCTTGAAAGTCATACCTGAATGTTATGCAATGCAACAGGTTGTCCATTATCACTGGTCAAACACAAAGTATATCCAATTTGCAGCCATTCAAAGTTGCACTCCAAAGTCTGTGCAACTTTGGAATCGTCTAAGTGTGGATGAAGCCTTAAGGTTTGTTCATATTCCAATTTTGCAAAGGAGGAATCTAAATGTATGTTCAGGGTCAACAGACACTGAATCAGTTATGCTGGCCACATATGTATTAATCCCACATGATTTTGATAGAATCAACCAAAGATCGATCATATTGGATAGTGAATTCCATTCATTTCTGCTAATTATCTGTGTATCATTTTGGGTGATTTTGACTCAAAGGCAGCAGTAATTGTGTCACTTTCTCTCAAACAAACGCATTTATTTACATGGAACTCTTGTTGTCACAGCATAGTCAATATTAGATCAATGTGGGCAAGTTTTCTGTTTGTATACTCTGACTTTGCAACATTTGATCAATAATATGGTTGGAAACAGATTTCAGAAAGTAAACGTGATGCATATGCGGCCAACGTAACCAACAGTTCTTCCTTCAGGTACACTGATAAATTTGGCCCAGCATACAGTAACCCATAGCAACCTATCAGAAACTGTTTTCCACTGTTAATAGATCCTAGAACTAGTTGTATTTTCACATAGCGGTGCATGTAGTCTAAAGTGTACCTACGTTTTTGTTTTTTTTATATATATATATATATATATATATATATATGTTTAAGGAGGGATTAAAACCCCTGTCAGGTTTTAAATTGTTCTCTGGGAATATTTATACTCTCTGGCCAATAGAATGGCTAGACGCTTTTGCAAAAAAAATCAGCTTAAGTTGCTTTTTTTTTTACGCTGCTTTTCTTCTGCCAGGAGAAAGGCCTATAGGGAGAGCTGGGCAAATGTTTATAAGTATATGAATATGTGATATATTCAGAGAGTCCAAAAAGATTGTTGGTTCAGCAAGGATAACAAAAAGGCAGCCAACGCTTTTCAGAAGCAACAGTCCCCCATCATCAGGGCTTTAAGTAAATTACATAGTCTCTGTTGGACACAATGCTAAGCTCCTGGGTATCTCAATCAAGGCCGGGAGGATAAATTGCAGTGTGTGCCGTAGGTCGATGCTTCTCTGCTGTTTGGCAGACACCTACTCACTGTTTACTCTCCTGACTTGACTTTGTGTTCAATACAGGCTGTTCTAGTTGCTTAAAGCCCTGGGGAAGTGGGAATTTTGCCCCACAATGCGTTGGATGCCTTTGTTGTCCTGTTTTCACTTGCTGAACCAATATTTTGCTTTTTGGACTTTCAACACTTTTGGCGTACCTTCTGGCTCAACTATATGTTTTTCATTAGTCTCACGTCACTGTCCCTCCATGTTAGCTTGTATCACATTGTTGCTTATATGAAAATGGGCGCTGACACTAGGCTTTATGTAAAAAGAAAAAGGGAGGTGGTAGAATGCCTATAGCAATCCCACAGGTAATAGGTTGTCTAACCTGCTTGTTGGAATCTGGTTGCCACCTTTTCCGAGGGGGAAAAAATCCTGACCTTACTATCCCTTAGCGACATGTTCCTGGATAACTGGCTAGGCTGGTGACATACCAAATAGATGGCAACCCCAATGAGAAACACATGGAAGCTGGTGGATGTAGGCACCATGCTTTCCTCCCACCATTTCCTCAGTAGGCATCATCGTCATGTCTAAAGGAAACAACTCATCGGATGACATTCTTTCTGCAATGATGAATTATAGGGTCGTCTGGGATCTGTTGGGTTACTGTGGATACCTGAAGCCGGCCATAGACTAATCGAAATTCAGCAGGAACCAGCCGAATTTTAGGCTGGTTATACCACAGTTTATCAATCGGCTTCAGTACAGCCAGCCTATTTTATTTTGTTAGTTCGATTGCTGCTGCTGTCTATAGCTGGCAGCAGTGCTCTTGTATTCTGACGGCGGGTTGTTTCGCCGCCATCACTGACTGTGTTGATGATGGGGGGAATCAAGCAATTTCCTTTCCATCAACCCATGGTGAAGGAGAGAAATTGCATAATGTATAGCCAGCCTTAGACAGCAGAATCCTTCAGACATTTTGTTAAATGAGGCCTATGGGCTTTTTTGATAAAGCAAACGCACAGAGCATCCGCAATAACCAAAAACTTACAGTAGCCAATCAAATCCCTGTTTACTGCAGGCTAAGTCAGTGAAAGACATTCTGTTTGGTTGCAATGGATTTCTGCCGTTTCCATGTTTGTGCAATCTGCTTCAAATTTTCCATCTATACATGACTGGGTATGAACTGAATGGATTGTCTGCGTAAACATAGTTGTCTGTAAATCTTGCATTCCGATTGTATGATTGTACAGTGCACCTAAGATTTACTGAAACCATGCCATTTGAAAGTGTAACAAAAGGCAAAACTTTTTTTTCCGTTTTGGATGGAGTGGGGATGGATTAGAACACCTGCTGTGTGTGCCCTCGTTTAGGTAGACTCACCCTCTCTATTTGTCCTGTTTACCATTATCATTGAAAGTAATAGAAAATCACAAATTTTGGATTGTCCCCAGAAAAGGAATGGAGATGAAATCTTCCAATGGGGACACTAGTTCTGGTGACCTGGGGGTTTCCCAAGGGATTCCCTTAATTTGCAGAGATTTCCTCTCACTTCCTGTTTGGCTATGGGACAGGAAGTGAAATCTCCCTAATGGGAAACAGATGGCAAAAAATAACCTAATAGCCCTCTCTTACTCTATCCAAAATGAAATAAAGAAATGTTTTGCCGATAGTCCTACTTGAAGGTTACATAAACCATCCTTTCACTGCATATCTTGGTGGAACCAAGAGTCACTGTACATGCTACAACTGGTGCACCGAAATGAAAATTCTGGACTGAAACCGAAAATTCAGTATGCACATGGTCGAAACCGAAATGGACAGTTTTTAAAAAAAAAAAAAATATATATATATATTTGTATTATATTCGACTTTTTAAATTCAGATCATGAATTTTAAACGCACATCCTCGCAGTGTTAAAAATCCTGCTTGATGAATTTTTGTTGCATATTTGGTAAGTCTAAAAAAAAAAAAGCGCACCTCCCTATTGAAAATGCCGCAAAAATGCACCCGTGTTGCTTTTTTAAGTCACATGACCTATGAAAAATGCACCGCAAACATGAAAAAATCGTGGCACAATCACGTGTTTTTTACAGCCCATTATATCCACCTTTTTTCTATTGGCAGACTCTAATAATATATATATATATATCGTATAATTCAAAGGGTGAGGTGCACTGCGGTAATGCATTTGAGTGCAATGCAATCAGACCCTCCCACGGGTCATATATAGAAAAAACGTCCACAGGATTGCTGCTCAATATAATTTAATAAAAGTCCAAAAACGTACATAGTTCCAAAAAGAACATCATGGTTGACAGTTTTGGGCTTGTCAGATAACGCCCTTCTTCCCTTTTGAAGAAGGCGTTACCTGACAAGCCCAAAACTGTCAACCATGATACTCTTTTTGGAACTATGTTAGTTTTTGGACTTTTATTAAATTATATTGTGCAGCAATCCCGTGAATTTTTATATATATATATACAATTTATATCGGTGCATCCCTAAGTTACAACCTGAGCATGCAATCTTTTTGTACAATCAACTTTTAGATGTACCAAAACCTATGAGGGCCTGCGTCATCTATCCTATCAATTCATATGTAGTCGGGCAGAAACCTGCTCTACAGATCTAAAGGAGATTGTACAAATCAGACTGTAACCCATGTGGTGAACTTGAACTGTAATGTGTATGAAAGTGCAGAGATTGTACAATTCGATTGTACCATGTGGGGCTAGCTTAAGTCTTTGCCTTATTGAATGAGCTAGTGTACCGCGGATAAGTACACCATTTGCAGTGACAAATCAGAATGTGTGGGCATTGGAAGTCGTGTGGTGTCATTGTTCCTAATATTACTTTGTGTCTTCCTTATTTTCTTTTAAAAAAAAAAGTTACTCACCAGCCCCCGCTAATTTCAGGATTTTTGCGGGTGCGAATGTCATCGGTCTGGTGACCATTCGCGCCCCCTCTTGGTTCTGAAGTGGTTACATACACAATGGATTCTTTGTCATAACGCAAAGTGCACAAACCCATCACAGCCAATCAGAATTTGTTTTTTATTAGTCTGCTGAAGCTCTAAGCTTGTAATATCTGATTGGCTGTAATGGTTTACAGTACTCCACTGCTGTTTGCGCTATGCTAAATTACGTTTTTTGTTTTTTTTTTTGTTTTATCTCTTACTCCATTTCCATCTAGTTTTTGGTCTTCTGGGGCAGGGAGGGGGAGAAATAAGAGTGTTATTATAAATACATATATTTTTTGGTGCAAGACGAGACCTTCTGTTTTTGAAAACGTCTGTAGAATAAAAGTTACAACTATTTTAAGACCGAATAAAATAGAGTGAATTATTTAAACAATGTTGCTTGTGTTTTTATTGAAAATCTGACCCTTCTGTACAATGCTTCGACCCGCAATGTCTGGGTTGCATCGAGTTTTGTCTTCCAGGATGTTGTGGTTTTCAAGAGAATGTCACTAATTTTGTTTTTTGGTTTTAACTTTGTCATTTGTGCTTTGACAGTTATTGGATGCCAGATGCCGGATCCTTAAAGCTGAACTCCAGCTTTCCCTTCAGTCTTGCACGGCTGTACAGGCTCCTCTCCTGTATTGAAATTGCTTACACGGCGAGCGACTCACAAGGTGCACTAGAAGATGCAGCAAGTCAAATAGGGCCTGCCTAATTTCCTCCCCATCCTGATGATCTCTGGCCGTCCCATTCATTCATTGGATTTCAGTTCTTTCAATTATAGATTCTCAGCATTTAATGTGAGCATTACTGGTCGGCATTCAAATACATCCAGCCCAGTAATGTCAAGCAACCTCCTCCTAACAAAGCATTCTGATATTTGCATAACTCCTCCCAAGAACCAGCCCACTGCTTGCATCAGGACTAAAGCTGGCCATTGATGATTCGAATCTCTACTGGTTCAGCAGGGAGTAGCCAAGATTTGATCCAACTGTGGGCAGGCTAATTGTGCCCAATTCAATGTACCATCAATTAACGTGGGTACAACCTGAATGTCATATTTCTAGCATGCGATTATTTCCAGTGGCTATAGCCGCTAGCAATAAACGTGTTCTCCCGGTAGGGATGACTCCCTGCCCGCTGCTGGGAGAACGCTATAGCTCCACGGGAGGGACAGTGACAGTGTTGATGGAGGAATCAAGCAATTTTCTTTCCTGCAACAACCGGAAAGAAAATTGCACAATCTATGGCCTGCCTAAGGGTTCTTAAAAGTAGTACAGAGACAATGCAGGCAGATAATAGCTGGTGGGAAGGGCCAGCAGAGTGCTTGTACATACAATAGCTTCTTGAAATCCTCACAGCATCCTGCTGGCCCTTCCCACCAGCTATTATCTGTAGACATTGCCTATAAAGGCACGTCAATGATGTCACCAAAATATAGTATGAAATAAAAATGGAAATATTTTAATTTAACCACTTCAATACCAGGCACTTTTCCCCCTTTCTGCCCAGACCAATTTTCAGCTCTCAGCAGTGTCACATTTTTCCCACAAATAGACCTTTCTTTTGGTGGTATTTGATCACCACGGGTTTTTATTTTTTGCGCTACATATAAAAAAAGACTGAAAATTTTGAAAAAAGTTTTTCTTTGTTTCTGTTACAAAGTTTTGTAAATAAGTAAGTTTTCTCCTTCACTGATGGGCACTGATGAGGCAGTACTGATTGCCACTGAGGTGGCACTTATATGCAGCACTGATGGGCACTCACAGGTGGCACTAATAGATGGCACTGTGAGGCAGCACTGATCAGGAGGCACTGGCAGGGATTGCCATCACTATTGGGAATACCTGGTGGTCCTGGGTGGGCACATCCCTGGCGGTCTTGGGTGGCATCCCTGGTGGTCCTGTGTGGCCCCCCCCCCCCCTTGAGGAGAGCAGCCGATCGGAACTTCTCTACTCGCATCTGGCAGAACGAGTACGGGAGAAGCCGATACACAGCTTTTCCTGTTTACTGAGTGATCAGCTGTGATTGGACACAGCTGATCACATGGTAAAGAGCCTCCATCAGGGTGAGACACCACAGCACCGATCGCCACGATGCACGCCCCAGCCGCCATTTTGCCGTAGCCGCAGACATATTGGGCCTATGGGGCTTTCCCTCTAGCGCTCGGAGTGGCCGTTTGCGGCACTGCAAGTTTCTGTACAGGGGGTTTCGGCCTCTAGTGTCTAACGGCGGCCATTTTGACCACATGCCTCTGCAAAAACATGTATGCAGCGTTTTCCCTTCTCTGTGGAGCGGTGGTGGTCGGATGGTGCGGCTTTTCTGGCGATCCTCCAGGGTTACTGGCAGCAAACAGCAAGTACAGCTGGGTTCCCCTGTGGGTGCTGGTGGCAGTGGGTGCAGTCCTCCTGGGTTCCCTGGTGCGCTGTGGGGCTGTGGTGTGCGGCAGTGTGGGGGTGCCTCATCCTCTGTAGTACCACCTGTGTGTCACTGAGAGGGGTCTGGGGGCAAAACGATGGCAGATTATACTGCTGAACCTGCTGAGGAGGCATCAGCGGCAGTGCAATCTGCGCAAGGGGCATTTTGGGACCAGCTGCGGGCGGTCTTTAGTGAATTTCTCCCCCGGGTGGAGGTCGCCCAACAGGCCCCCAAGAAGCGTCCCCCTCCTCCTCATTCATCAGGGCAGGATTCTGATCCGGAAGTGGCCTCCGGGGTCTCGGTGGACCTATGTGATGGGGAACTGGGCCCATCGGACAGTGAAGAGGATCAGGGGGTGGCGGCTGCGCGCGAAAAAGCGTTGGTCGCAGCCATTATCGATGGCATTCGCACTACGCTGCGATTGAGCCAGGATGGTGAATCGCAGTCTTCTGCGTATGTGTGTGGGTCCTGTAGGGCCCCCAAGGCTTACCCCTACGATCAATTTTTTGATCATTTTCTTTATCGTGAATGGTAACGTCCGCAGCATTCCTTTTCACTGTCAAGACGGTTCGCTGCTCACTATCCTTTTGAGGAAAGCTTTTTGAAAAAATGGGAATCACCGGTGGTGGACCCACCGATAGCCCGCCTTAGTAAGGCGACGACCATTCCTCTGGAAGGGACTCCTTCTTTTAAGGACCCCGCTGATAGAACAGAGGTGCTTTTAAAGTCGCTATTCCTAGTGGCAGGTTCTGCCATGCGGCCAGCCCTGGCGTCCGCCATGGCGGCTCAACATCTGTATGAGCGTATGGCAGAGCTCCAGTCTGATCTGGAATGCGGCCGCCTGATGGATGCGCCGCAGAGGGCTTGCTCCAAGGGTTCAAGTACCTTTGTGATGCGGCCGTTGATTTACTGCCGATGTTATCCAGGATAGCGATTTTTGCTGTTATCCTCAGACAGATACTTTGGCTGCGTTCTTGGTCCGGCGACCATGCTTCCAAAAAAGGTCTTGCGGACCTCCCTTTTCAGGGTGGATGCCTATTTGGTCCACGTTTGGACGAGATTATCAAGGACTTCACCGGAGGTAAGAGTACCTTCCTTCCAGAGCCCCGGAGGCGTGAGTTTCGCCATAGACAGGGGCCCCCTCCCTCAGGTCAGAAGAGGTTTTTTTCGCGCCTCCAGCGCAACAGGTAAGGGGACCCGTCCCGGTAAGGTCGCTGCAGGGGCCAGAAAACGGCAGTGGCATCGCAAAACCGAAAAGACGGAAGACAAGTCCTCAGCCTGATGGACTGCCCCCACCCGGGTTTCGGATGGGGGGACGTCTTCTGGGGTTCGCAGACCGGTAGCAGGCTCTCATTCCCGATCGCTGGGTCCTGGAAGTAGTGTCCGCCGGGTACAGGATAGAGTTCAACTCTCTACCCTCAGACAGGTTCTTCCCATCAAACTTAGGGCTCCCGCAGGATCGCCGTGAGGCCCTTTTCGGGGCTGTTCAAGCACTTTTGGACCAGGGGGTGATCCTGCCAGTGCCTCCAGAGGAGAGGTTTTTACTCAAATCTATTTGTGGTTCCCAAAAAAGGGGGGGGGGGGTTCGGCCAGTACTGGACCTAAAGGCTCTGAACCGGTATGTCAGGGCGCGGAAATTCCGGATGCAATCTATCCACTCAGTTGTGGCCGCCCTTCATCAAGGGAAATTTCTGGCGTCTCTGGACATCAGGGATGTCCTTCATGTACCCATTTGTCCACGACATGAGCACTTCCTGCGCTTTGCAGTGGGAGACCTCCATTTTCAATTCGTGGCACTCCCTTTCGGTCTGGCCTCAGCACCCCGAGTTTTCACAAAACTGCTAGCCCCGGTGTTGGCGTTGCTGCGACAGAGAGGCATTGCGGTAGTGGCTTACCTCAACGACCTGCTCCTGCGAGCGGAGTCCGCCTCGGCTCTGGAGGAGAATGTGAGGATCACAATGACTTCGCTGCAGGACTTCGGCTGGTTAATCAACCTGCAGAAATCGTCGGTGTCGCCAGCCAGTCGCCTGGAGTACCTGGGTCTGATTCTGGACACAGTGCAGGCGAAGGTGTTCCTCCCTCTGGCCAAGTTGCTGTCTCTGCAGTTGGCAGTGCGAACCCTTCTGTCGCACCGTCGGTCCTCATTACGGTTCTGTATGCGGGTGCTGGGGCTCATGATCTCGTCTTTCGAGGCAATACCCTTCGCCCAGAGTCACACTCGTCTCCTTCAGCGAGCAATTCTGGCTCACTGGGACAAGTCGCCTCGGTCCTTGGACCTTCTGATTCTGAGCTCCCAGACCAGGGTGTCTCTGACCTGGTGGCTTCGGGACTCGGCTCTGACTCAGGGGAAGTCGTTCCTGCCCTTCCAGTGGGTGATCATCACCACAGATGCCAGTCTTTCAGGCTGGGGAGGAATCCTGGGGCAGCTGTCTGCCCAGGGCCGTTGGTCGGCACAGGAGTCTCGTCTCCCCATCAATGTACTGGAGCTGAGGGCAATCAGATTGTGCCTTTTTCACTGGACAATGAGATTGCAGGGCCGTCCAGTCCGAATTCAGTCGGACAATGCCACAGCAGTGGCGTATGTGAACCATCAGGGCGGCACAAGGAGTCCAGCAGCTGCGGCGGAGGCAGCTCTGATGCTGCGTTGGGCGGAATGTCACGTTCCGGCAATCTCCGCCATTTACATCCCAGGTGTGGAGAACTGGCAGGCGGATTTTCTCAGTCGCCAGATGCTGGACCAGGGAGAGTGGTCTCTCCACCCGGAGGTGTTCAACCAGATTTGCCGCAGATGGGGGACGCCGGACGTGGATCTCATGGCGTCTCGTTACAATCAAAAGGTGGAGACCTTCGTGTCCAGAACAAAAGATCCGTTGGCAGTGGCCACGTACGCTCTGGTGGCCCCCTGGGGCCGTTACCGACTTCTGTACGCCTTCCCTCCGATAAGGCTGTTACCGTGATTGATACGCAGGATAGTGGCGGAGGAAATACCAATAATCCTGGTGGCTCCAGATTGGCCTCGGCGCACTTGGTACGCAGACGTGGTGCAAATGGTAGCCCCTTGGCGGCTCCCGCTGAGAGACGATCTTCTGTCTCAGGGCCCCATCTTGCACCCTGCTTTACCCTCGCTGGCTTTGACGGCTTGGCTATTGAGTCCCAGGTGCTAAGAGACGGGAGTCGCTGACTCTGTGATCCCTACCTTGTTGAAGGCTCGCAAGTCTACTTCCCGCAAGATTTACCACCGCACCTGGAAGGCTTATATAGCTTGGTGCGAGGCGGAGGGTCATAACCCTCGCTCTTATGTTGTATCCAGGGTCCTGACCTTTTTGCAGCAGGGCCTGAACAAAAAACTGGCTTTGAGTACTCTCAAGGGCCAGATATCGGCTCTGGCGATTCTTTTCCAGAGACCTTTGGCTTCACACTCGTTGATTCGCACCTTTGTTCAAGGTGTACGACATGTGGCGCCTTGGGTGAAGATTCCGATGGCCCCATGGGACCTGAATTTGGTCCTTTCTGTACTTCAAAAACCACCATACGAGAATATTAGGGAGATTTCCTTACAACTGCTGTCGCAGAAGGTGGCTTTCTTAGTAGCCATCACTTCCGCCAGACGGGTGTCTGAATTGGCAGCACTATCGTGCAAGTCTCCTAACCTAGTCCTGCACAAGGACAAGGTGGTCTTGAGACCCTCTCCTTCCTTTCTTCCGAAGGTGGTTTCTTCCTTTCACATTAATGAAGATATTATTCTTCCTTCATTGTGCCCTCACCCATCGCACCCAAAAGAAATTGAGTTGCATGCTTTGGACGTAGTAAGGGCCTTAAGAGTATATTTATCCGCTACAGCTTCTTTTCGAAAAGCTGATGCCTTGTTTGTACGGACAGGGGGTCCGTGCAAAGGTTTGTCTGCCTCGTCGGCTACGATTTCTCGTTTGGTCAGACAGACCATGACCCATGCGTATTCTGTTCGGAGCAAGGTTCCCCCTTTTCCGGTCACGGCTCATTCTACCCGGGCTGTTAGCACTTCCTGGGCTTTCAGACACCAGGCCTCGGTGTCACAGGTGTGCAAGGCGGCCACTTGGGCCTCGGTTCACACTTTCACTAAGTTTTATAAAGTTGATGTGTTGATGAAAAGTTTTGCAGGCGGCAGTGTAGGCGCGTCTGGCACCTCCTTAGAGGTTCAGTTGGGTACAGTTGTTATCATTTACCTACCCCTCTTTTTGACACAGCTTGGGGACGTCCCCACTTGTCATGGAGAGCTGCGTCTGTCAGTGAACGATAGGAGAAAAAGGGATTTTATTAAGAACTTACCGTAAAATCCTTTTCTCCGAGTTCACTGACAGATGCAGCACCCACCCCTCTGTGCTCTGTTGTATGTACGGCTTGTGTACGAACTGGTGAGCTATTCCATGGAGGGGGTTTATCTGGGAAGAGAGGACGGCCCCCATGGGAGGGGCCAGCTGTTTCTTTTCCCTGCCTAGTTAACTCCTAGTGAGACAAGCATAAACCCACACGTCATGGAGAGCTGCGTCTGTCAGTGAACTCGGAGAAAAGGATTTTATGGTAAGTTATTAATAAAATCCCTTTTATCACAGCCTATGTGTGCATGGACACATAGAATAACATGCTGGGGAGTTTAAAAAAAAAAAACGCCTGAAGCCAAAAACGGCAGCTGTAAAAACGTCCAGTGTGCAAGAGGCCTAAGGCTTCACACACAGGACACATAGGATAACACTATTTAGCTTCTAGGAACAGAAAAAAATGCTAATAGCTTCTAGGGGCTTAAAAAAACGCTAGTGTGCATGGAGCGTTAAAGTGTTACTAAACCCACAACAGTAAAATCAGTTTTTATATGCAGGATAGCATGCTTGTTATACTCACTGTGGAACTTAAGAGGGTCATCCTATGCATTGTGTAAAAAAGGCTGTTTTATCCTGTATGCATAGATTCTTCCCTCCTGCACTGTCTATGAGCAAGTCCATATAATACACAGCAGGGTGGTAAAGCTGCACATGCTCAGTGTGATCTCTTATGCTGAATGAAACATTTCCTGTTTCAGTTGAACTGTTCAGGTTACATGATATTGACATCACACATGTGGGCGTGTATACAGGCTGTAGTGGAAATCTCATACTTGAACACCCAGCTATGATCAAACTGTGCAGGCTATCAGGAAATCAGCCACCATTTTGCCGTAACCGCAGACATTTTGGGCCTAAAGGGCTTTCCCTCTAGCGCTCAGAGCGGCCGTTTGCGGTACTGCACGTTCCCAGGAGGTGTTTTTCGGCCTCTAGTGTTCAACGGCGGCCATATTGGAATCCCTGCTTATGCAAAAACGTGCCTACAACGTTTTTACTTTCACTTTGGAACGGTGTGTGCTCCTGGCGGCGCGGCTCTCTGACGATCCTCAAAGGTTATGCAGCAAACAGCAAGTTGGGCTCTCCTGTGGGTGCTGGTGGCGGCGGGTGCAGTCCTCCTGGGTTCCCTGGTGCGCTGTGGGGCAGTGGTGTGCGGCTGTGGGGGGGTGCCTTTAACCTTATAGTATGCATCTGTGTGTTACTAAGGGAGCTGAACATGCTGAGGAGCAAACAGCGGCAGCGCAATCTGCGCAAGGGTTTTTTTTTTTTTTTGGACCAGCTGTGGCGGTCTTTAGTGAATTCTTCCCCGGGCGGATGTCACCAACAGGCCCCCCAAGAAGCGTCCCCCTCCTCCTTGCTTTTCAAGGGTGGATTTTGATCCGGAAGGTCCTTCGGAGAAGAGGATCAGGGGACGGCGGCTGCGCGTTAAAGAGCGTTAGTTTCCGCCATTATAGCTGGAATCGCACTACGCTGCGATTGAGCCAGGATGGCAAATCGCAGATTTCTGCGTATGTGTGTGGGGTTCTCTAGGCCCCCTAGGGCACCCAAGGCGTACCCCTATGATCACATTTTTTTTTTTGATCACCTTGTTTATCGTGAATGGCAGCGTCCACAGCATTCTTTTTAGCGCAGCACGGTGGTGTAGTAGGTAGCACTTGCGCCTGGCAGCATAATGCTTGCTGGCTCGGATCCTAACCATGACCTGCCGAAAGTTTGCATGTCCTCCCTGTGCCTGCATGGGCTTCCTCCCGGTACTCCGGTTTCCTCCCACACTCCAAGGGACATAGGTCCAAACTGTTCGCTGCTCGCTATCCCTTGAGGAAAGCTTTTTTTTAAAAAAAAAAATGGGAGTTGCCTGTGGTGGTCCCGTCGATGACTCGCCTTAATAAGACGACGACCATTCCTTTGGAAGGGGTTCCTACCTTCAAGGGCCTGCTGACAAAAGACAGAGGCGCTGTTTAAGTTGCTCTTCCTGGTGGCAGGCTCTGCTCTGCGGCCAGCCCTGACGTCCGCCATGGCGGCGCAATATCTGAGCGTATGGCGGAGCTTCAGAATATTCTGCACTGCGGCCGCCTGCTGGATACGCCGCAGAGGGCTGAATTTTTGCTCCGAGGTCTCCAGTACCTTGGTGATGCGGCCGTTGATTTACTGCCTATGTGATCCAGGATAGCGGTGTTGCTGTATCCTCAGACGGGTACTCTGGTTTTGTTTTTGGTCCGGTGACCATGCTTCCAAAAAAAAAAAAAGTCTTGCAGACCTTCCCTTTCAGGGTGGATGTCTATTCGGTCCACGGCTGTGTGAGATCATTACAGATTTCACAGGAGGTAAGTGCCCTTCCTCCCAGAGCCCCGGAGGCGTGAGTTTCGCTGTAGACAGGGACCCCCTACCTCGGGTCAGAAGAGGTTTTTTTCGCGCAGCGGGTAAAGGGACCTGTCCTGGTAAGGTTGCTGCAGGGGCCCGGTTCTGGCAGTGGCAGCGCAAAAACAAATCGGCGGAGGACAATCCTCAGCCTGATGGGTTGCCCCCACCCGGTCTTCGGATGGGGGGACGTTTTCTGAGTTCAACACTCTGCCCCCAGACACCGGGAGGCCCTCTTCAGGGCTGTCCAAGCACTTTTGGACCAAGGGCCTGTAGGCCCTGAACTGGTATGTCAGGGAGCTGAAATTCCGGATGGAATCTCTCCGCTCGATTGTGGCCACCCTCCATCAGGGGGAATTTCTGGCGTCTCTGGACATCAGGGGCGTACCTCCAGATACCTATTTGTCCACGGCATCAGCGCTTCCTTTGCTCTGCAGTGGGAGACCTCCATTATCAATTTGTGGCACTCCCTTTCGGTCTGGTCTCAGCCCCTCGAGTTTTCATAAAACCGGTATTGGCGTTGCTGCGACAGAGAGGCATTGCGGTAGTAGCCTACCTAGACGACCTACTCCTGCGAGCGGAGTCCGCCTCGGCTCTGGAAGAGAATGTGAGAATCACAATGACCTCGTTGCAGGACTAAGGCTGGTTGCTCAACCTGCAGAGGTCGACGGTGTCTCCAGCCCGTCGCCTGGAGTGTCTGGGCCTGATTCTAGACGCAGAGCAGGCAAAGGTTTTCCTTCCTCCAGCAGTGTTGCTGTCACTGCAGCCGGCAGTGCGAACCCTCATTTCGCACCGACGGTCTTCATTACGATTCTGTATGCGGGGCTGGGGCTCATGGTCTCGACTTTCAAGGCAATACCATACGCCCAGAGTCACACTCGTCTTCTTCAGCGAGCAATCCTGGCTCGGTGGGACAGGTCCCCTCGGTCCTTGGACCTTCTGATCCATCTGAGCTCCCAGACCAGGGTGTCTCTGACCTGGTGGTTTCGGGACTCGGCGTTGATTCAGGGTAAGTCGTTCCTGCCCCTTCAGTGGGTGATCTTCACCACGGATGCCAGTCCTTCCGACTGGGGCGGGGTCCTGGGACAGCTGTCTGCCCAGGGCCGTTGGTCGGCACAGGAGGCTCGCCTCCCCATCAATGTGCTGGACCTTAGAGTAATCAGATTGTGCCTCTCTCACTGGACAGTGAAGTTGCAGGGTCGTCCGATTCGGATTCAGTCGGACAATGCCACGGCAGTGGCATATGTGAACCATCAAGGCAGCACGAGGAGTCCAGCAGCTGCGGCTGAGGCAGCTCTGATACTGTGTTGGGCGGAACGTCACGTTCCGGCACTCTCCGCCACTTACATTCCAGGTGTGGAAAACTGGTAAGCGGACTTTCTCAGTCACCAGACGCTGGACCAGGGAGAGTGGTCTCTCCACCCGGAGGTGTTCAACCAGATTTGCCGCATAATCACAAGGTGAAGACCTTTGTGTTCAGAACGAAGGATCCGTTGGCAGTGGCCACGGACGCGCTGGTAGCCCCCTGGGGCCGTTATCGCCTTCTGTACGCCTTCCCTCCGATAAAACTTCTACCGCGTTTGATACGCAGAATAGTGGCGGAGGGAATACCAATAATCCTGGTGGCTCCAGATTGGCCTCGGCGCACTTGGTACGCTGACGTGGTGCAAACGGTGGCAGACGCCCCCTGGCGGCTCCCGCTGCAAGACGATCTACTGTCTCAGGGGCCCATCTTGCACCCTGCTTTACCCTCGCTGGCTTTGACAGCCTGGCTATTGAGTCCCAGGTGCTAAGAAACAGGGGAGTCGCTGACTCCGTGTTCCCTACCTTGTTTAAGGCTCGCAAGTGCACTTCTCGCAAGATTTACCGCCGCACCTGGAAGGCTTATATAGCTTGGTGCGAGGCGGAGGGTCATAACCCTCGCTCTTATGTCGTGTCCAGGATCCTGACTTTTTTGCAGCAGGGCCTGAACAAAAAACTGGCGTTGAGTAATCTCAAGGGCCAGATATCGGCTCTGACGAATCTTTTCCAGAGACCTTTGGCTTCGCACTCGATGATTCGTACCTTTGTACAAGGTGTGCGACATGTGGTGCCTCGGGTAAAGACCCAGATGGCTCCGTGGGATCTGAATTTGGTGCTTTCTGTGCTTCAGGAACCGCCCCATTAGAATATCAGGGAGATTTCCTTACAACTGCTGTCGCAGAAGGTGGCTTTTTTAGTAGCCATCTCTTCCGCCAGACGGGTGTCTGAATTAGCAGCACTGTCGTGCAAGTCTCCCTACCTGGTCCTGCATAAGGGTAAGGCGGTCTTGCGACCTTCTCCTTCCTTCCGAAGGTGGTTTCTTCATTCCACATTAATGAGGATATTGTTCTCCCTTCATTATGCCCTCGTCCATCGCACCCAAAAGAAATTGAGTTGCATGCCTTGGACGTAGTGAGGGCTTTAGGAGTGTATTTGGCTGCTTCAGCTTCTTTTCGAAAAGCTGACGCCTTGTTTGTGCTGACAGAGGGTCCGCGCAAGGGTTTGGCGGCCTCGTCGGCTACGATTTCTCGTTGGATCAGACAGGCCGTGACCCACGCGTATTCTGTTAGCGGCAAGGTTCCCCCTTTTCCGGTCACGGCTCACTCTACCCGGGCTGTTAGCACTTCTTGGGCCTTCAGACACCAGGCTTCGGTGTCACAGGTGTGCAAGGCAGCCTCTTGGGCCTTGGTACACACTTTCACTAAGTTTTATAAAGTTGATGTGCTTGCATGTTCGGATGCTGCTTTTGGCCGCAAAGTTTTGCAGGCGGCAATGTAGGCACGTCTGGCGCCTCCTTAGAGGTTCTGTTGGTACTGTTGTTAGCGTTTACCAACCCCTCTTTTTGACACAGCTTGGGGACATCCCCACACGTCATGGAGAGCTGCGTCTGTCAGTGAACGATAGGAGAGATTTTATTAAAACTTACCGTAAAATCCTTTTCTCCGAGTTCATTGACAGACGCAGCACCCGCCCCTCTGTGCTCTGTTCTATGTACGGCTTGTGTACGAACTGCTGAGCTATGCTATGGAGGGGGTTTATGAGGGAAGAGAGGACGGCCCCATGGGAGGGGTCAGATGTTTCTTTTCCCTGCCTAGTTAACTCCTAGTTGGACAAGCATAAACCCAACACGTCATGGAGAGCTGCGTCTGTCAGTGAACTCGGAGAAAAGGATTTTACGGTAAGTTTTAATAAAATCCCTTTTTTTTTTTTTTTTGCTAGAAATTTACTTGGAGCCCTCAAACATATATATTATTTTAAAATCAGAGGCTCTAGAGCAGGGGTCCTCAAACTATGGCCTTCCAGTTGTCCAGGAACTACAATTCCCATAATGCCTTGTCATGTCTGTGAATGTCAGAGTTTTACTATGCCTCATGGGATGTGTAGTTCCGCAACAGCTGGAGGGCCGTAGTTTGAGGATCCCTGCTCTAGAGAATAAATTGATGGGTTTGCAGAAAAAAATAAAAAACAATGTATTATACAAAAGAGAATGAAAAAAACAATTTTTAATTTTTTTACATTTTTTTTTTTAAGGAGCCCTGTTAGGGGGTTTGGTGAAATATCGGATTCTACACAGACCCCCTGTTGTCTCACTTTTGAGACCAAGATTCCCCAGTCCCTTTCTCTGCAGCCTCAGCTGCACTGGACAGTGAATGAATGGGAAGTGCTTTGTGCTGGATGGCTTCCTGTTCATTCACAAACTGACGCATAGTAAATGCAGCAGGGGGAATCAACACCTTGTGTGCATGCCTTTGCTCAGGGTACATTAATGTCATGGTCACTGGGAAAAATGCTTTTTACATTGGTGGTCACTGAGAAGAGTGTTCCTTACATTGCTGGTCAGTGGGAGGAGTTCTCCTTATACTAGTGACCATTAGAATGCTCCTTACAATGGTACACATTGAGATGAATGCACCTTACACTATTGGCCATTGAGATGAATGCACCTTACACTATTGGCCATTGAGAAGAAAGCTTCTTACACTGGTGGTCATTGAGAGGAATGCTACTGACACTGGTGGCCATCAAGAATAATGCTTCTGACACTGGTAGTCATTGAGAAGAATGCTCCTTGGGCACCCCAGGTAAAAATTTGTATTAATGTGCATAAAGAAGCCAAGGAAAGATGGAATAAATCTCCAAAAGGCATCAAATTACAGATTAGACATTCTTATAATATGTCAACAAAAGATAGATTTTATTTCCATCATTGACACTTTCAAAATTACAGAAAACAAAAAAATGGTGTCTTTAAAAGTTTGGGCACCCTGCAGAATTTATAGCATGCACTGCCCCTTATGCAAGGCTGAGACCTGCCAGTGTCATGGATTGTTCTCAATCATTGTCTGGGAAGACCAGGTGATGTCAATCTCAAAGGTTTTAAATGGCCAGACTCATCTGACCTTGCCCCAACAATCAGCACCATGGGATTTTCTAAGCAGTTGTCTAGAAACCTGAAACTGAAAATAGTTGACGCTCACAAAGCTGGAGAAGGCTATAAGAAGATAGCAAAGCGTTTTCAGATGCCCAATATCCTCTGTTCGGAATGTAATTAAGAAATAGCAGTCTTCAGGAACAGTGGAAGTTAAAGCAAGATCTGGAAGACCAAGAAAAATATCAGACAGAACAGCTCGCAGGATTGTGAGAAAAACAATTCAAAACCCACATTTGACTGCACAATCCCTCCAGAAAGATCTGGCAGACACTGGAGTTGTGGTCCACTATTCCACTATAAAGAGATACTTGTACAAATATGGTCTTCATGGAAGAGTCATCATAAGAAAACCTCTTCTACGTCCTCAACACAAAAATCAGCGTTTGAACTTTGCAAATGAACATATAGACAAGCCTGATGCATTTTGGAAACAAGCTCTGTGGACCGGTGAGGTTAAAATTGAACTTTTTGGCCGGAATGAGCAAAGGTATGTTTGGAGAAGAAGGGGCACAGAATTTAATGAAAAGAACCTCTGTCCAACTGTTAAGCATGGGGGTGGATCAATCATGCTTTGGGGTTGTATTGCAGCCAGTGGCACAGGGAACATCTCACGAGTAGAAGGAAAAATGGATTCAATAAAATTTCAGCAAATTTTGGATGGCAACTTGATGCCATCTGTGAAAAAGCTGAAGTTAAAGAGAGGATGGCTTCTACAAATGGATAATGATCCTAAACACACCTCGAAATCCACGGGGGATTACATAAAGAGACGTAAACTGAAGGTTTTGCCATGGCCTTCACAATCCCCTGACCGCAACATAATTGAAAATCTATGGATAGACCTTAAAAGAGCAGTGCGTGACAGCCCAGAAATCTCAAAGAACTGGAAGACTTTTGTAAGGAAGAATGGGCAAAGATACCTCAAACAAGAATTGAAAGACTCTTGGCTGGCTACAAAAAGCGTTTACAAGCTGTGATACTTGCCAAAGGGGGCAGTACCAGATATCAACTCTGCAGGGTGCCCAAACTTTTGCAGACGCCATTTTTTTTTGTTTTCTGTTATTTTGAAAGTGTAAATGATGGAAATAAAATCTAACTTTTGTTGACATATTATAAGAATGTCTAATCTGTAATTTGATGCCTTTTGAAATTTTTTCCATCATTCTTTGGCTTCTTTATGCACATTAATACAAATTTTTACCTGGGGTGTCCAAACTTTTGATCCCCACTGTATATCCTGCAGGTATGTTGCACTTTCTGAAAGCGCTCCAAAACTCCTGCAACAGAAGTCTATGGCTCAGTGCAGGTAACCCGCAGGTACACTGCGGTTCAGTTTGAAAGCAGCCCAGGTTAGCTGCACTTTGCCATAGACTTACATTATATCCTGCAGGTATGTTGTACTTTCTGAAAGCTCTCCAAAACTTCTGCAACAGAAGTCTATGGCTCAGTGCAGGTACACTGCGGTTCAGTTTGAAAGCAGCCCAGTACCTGCTTCAGAAGAGATATGCCCATACTGTATATAAAATGTGATTTTAGGATATAAACTGTCCTTTAATGATAATCTTCCATTCAGGAATCTCCCTTGCTTCAGCTATTGGCGGCTGTTGCTGTCCCAGGCAGCGTGCAACTGGTATCACTCCGCCTGTGACAGGAGTCGGTGCTATACAGGAAACTCCATTCAGAACACTGATTCTGTGGCATAGCGGGTCAGGAACCCATGATCTGAGCTTGCCGACCCGCCATCCCAGAACAGGAGGTTCGCAGAGCAACGGTTGGGCACCCTTGCCTTAATGCAAGGAATATATTAAAGTGGAGTTCCAACGTTTTAAAAGTTAGTAGCTACAAAAATAATCAGACACTCACCTGTCCCACTGTCCAGCGATGTGGCCACCTGCTGCCTCGCTCCTCTCCCCCTCCTCCGTGCAGCGCTGGCATAGCAAGTGTGGGTGCCCTGCTTAGGCTTCAAAGCTGGGAGCGCACTGCACGTAAGCGAGCCGCGCTGCGCTCTGTGAATGGCCGATGTATATACTGGGACCTGTGACATGTCCCAAAAAGATCGCCAGGAGGGAGGGGGCAGAAGGTGAACTTCCTTCCGGTTCCGCAGGACCAGGAGAGGAAGTGGAGCTGGGACCCTGACAAAAGAGGGTCCCCGCCCCCCCTCAAAAAAAAAATGACATGCCAATTGTGGAATGTCAGGGGGTCACCTTCACTTAAAGCGGAAGTTCCACTTTTGGGTGGACCAAAATTTCAAAAAAATTTAACTCTGTCAGGTCCGTCACCTGGATAGTTTACTGGTTTTTATAACAGATTTGTAGATTTTCTCTCTTGCTATAACTGTGTGCTGCTTTAGATACTCTATTGAATTGTATTATCATTGTTCGTAGCTCCACTGGTTTTCTTCCCTGCAGGGCTTTTGTCTCATCATCGAAGCCCATTTAAAGGCACTGGTGTATTGAGAAGAGTGGTACTTCTTTCAGAGTCATGTGCACTGGGAGCTAGAGACCCGAAAAACAGCTGCTCCTTCAGGCACGAGCAGTGTTGCCAACTGCCCGTTAATTTACGGGCAGCACGTAAATTTCAGCCCATTTTCGGGCTGCCCGTAAATGCCGTTACGGGCAGCAGCACCGGTAAAAACTATGGCTGCAGGCCAATAGTCCGAATGCACATGTGCCGTTCCGAGCTCGCCCATTTTTGGCCAGGCAAGCGCATGTGCAGTGACGTAATGGCACCGCCTGGCACCATTTTTGAATGGCAGGCACTCATCTCTGCGATAGCACCTCGCCACCGCAGCAGAGGAGGTCACTTGTCGCTGACTGATGTGAGGGGGGTAATATAAAGGGGGCAGAGGAGGACGCTACTGTGGGATGGTGAAGGGGCAAAGGACATTACTGTGGAGAGGTAATATTAACCAGTTCCCGACTGGCTCACGTACTTTTACTACTGCACTACGCAGCGTCTCACGAATCGTCTAAACGCGCCTGCCGCACTCTGCAGGACTGTGCCCGAGGCTCGGGCAGACTTGATGTCCGCTGGCGAGCCATGATTGCTTTCAAACGAAGAAAAACCACGAACCGCCGGTGTAAACACGGCAGTTCCCCGAGCTGTTAGGCAGCATCTAAGAGATCTACTGATCCCTGTCACTGGGATTAGTTAGGTCTCTTATGCTCCTGACAGCCCAACCCCCTCACAGAACACACCCAGGGAACACCGCCCCTAGAGCGCCCCCCAGGTTAACCCCTTCACTGCCAATGACATTTATACAGTAATCAGTGGATATTTAAATTTCTGATCGCTTTATAAATGCCAATGGTCCCAAAAAAGTGTCAAAAATGTCCAACATGTCCGCCCCAATATCACAGTCCTGATAAAAATTGCAGATCACCGCCATTACCATTTTAAAAAAAATTATAAAAACGCCAGAAATTAGTTCTCATGGTTTGTAAACGCGGCATCTTTTGCGCAAACCAATCAAACGCCGATTGCTTTTTTTTTTACCAAAAATATGAGGAAAATTATATTGGCCAAAACTAATGAATAAATTTGTTAGTTTTTTTTGGGTTTGTAACTTAGCAAAAAGTAAGAAATATATATATTTTTTGCAAAATTGTCTCTCTTTTTTTCTTTATAGCGGTGATCAGAAATGATGTCGAGGTGATCAAATGCCACCAAAAGAAGATCTATTTGTGGGAAAAAAAGGAATTTCATTTGGGTACAACGTCGCTGGACCGCGCAATTGTCCGTTAAAGCGACGCAGTGCCGAATTGCAAAAAGTGCTCTGGTCCTAACATGGGAAATCCTTCCGGGGCTGAAGTGGTTAAGGGGGACAGAGAGGAGGACACTTATGTGTGGGGGGTGAAAGGGGGTAGAGGAGGACACTGATATGGGGGGGTGAAGGGG
>BLSH010290769.1:39777-50852 GCA_018402905.1 Glandirana rugosa | reverse complement strand
CAGCAGTGTGGCCACGGGTCCGGCGGATCAATTAGATCTCCCTGTCCCTGGGATCAGTTAGATCTCTTATGTCCCTGGTAGCCCAGCCCCCTCAGTTAGAACACGCCTAGGGAACACAGTTGACCCCTAGAGCGCCGCCTGTGGTTTAACCCCTTCACTGCCAATGACATTTACACAGTAATCAGTGGATATTTAAATTTCTGATCGCTGTATAAATGTCCCAAAAAAGTTTAAAAATGTCTGACATGTCCACTGCAATATCACAGTCCCGATAAAAATTGCACCGCCATTACTAGTATAAAAAAAAAAAAAAAAAGAGTAAAAACGCCATAAATTAATTCTCATGGTTTGTAAACACGGCAACTTTTGCACAAACCAATCAATAAACGCCAATCGCAATTTTTTTTCTACCACAAATATGAGGAAGAATATATATTGGCCAAAACTGATGAATACATTTTTTTTTTTTTTTTTTAATCATTTTTTTAGCATATATATTATAGCAAAAAGTCAAAAATATTTTTTTGTTAATAGCGGTGATCAGAAGTGACACAGAGGAGATCAAATACCTCCAAAAAAAAGCTCTATTTGTGGGGAAAAAAATGACGCAAATTTTGTTTGGGTACAACGTCGCACGACCGCAAAATTGTTAGTTAAAGCAACGCAGTGCTGTGGTCATACAGTGGGAAATCCTTCCGGTCCTTAAGTGGTTAAAGAATGGCATGGGGTCCACCCAGGATTCCAAACCAGACCCTTATCCGAACATGCAGCCTGGCAGGAAAGGGGGTGAGCGAGCGCCCCCCGAACCGTAACAAGGCCACATGCCCTCAATATGGGGGGGTGGGTGCTTTTGGGCGAGGGGGCACCTTGTTGTCCCCACGTTATTGAGGACAAGGGCCTCATCTCCACAACCCTCGGCTGTGGTTGTGGGGGTCTGCGGGCAGGGGGCTTATCAGAAGTTGGAAACCCCTTTGACAATTGGGCCCCCAGATCTCGACCCCCTCCATATGAATGAGTATGAGGTACATAGTTCCCCTACCCAGTCACCAAAAAAGTGTCAAAAAGTAATAAAACACAGAAACAGTGTTTGATAATTTATTAAAAAAAAAAAAAAAAATGTCCCCAATGCAGATTCATTGCCAATCACGACGCCCAATGCCATCGCCAACCCGTAAAAGAGAAAAAAATTGCTCCGTTGTCAACTAAGGCAAACCGTTGAATGCCTAGCTTGCTGATTGACAGTACTTGTATGGAATAGGTAAGGACGTCGGCATGCATCGGTCTGTGACATCACACATTGGCCGCCCGTACACGCATATGTTCTGTGTGTGGGCATTAAAGCCCACACTTTTGCCGCGAAACAGATGTGTTCTGTGGGTGGCAACAGCTTAAAGAACCTACTAATACCTCTCTCATTTTTAGCCTACTTTTGGGTAACCTGCATCCATAAACTGGAAATAAAGATGGAAATGTTACTCTGCTACTAGGGGGTCAATCTGTATGACATGAGAGGATCTCAACGTGACATCTTTGGTCTTGCTGGATGGGTGAGTATGTGAAATGTGCAGATACCACCTTAAGGTAAACAGGGTGGGGGTGCAGATCGGCTTTAAGACATTTATTGATTATACACTATATTACCAAAAGTATTGGGACGCCTGCCATTACACACACATGAACTTTAATGGCATTCCAGTCTTAGTCCGTAGGGTTCAATATTGTGTTGGCCCACCCTTTGCAGCTATAACAGCTTCAACTCTTCTGGGAAGGCTGTCCACAAGGTTTAGGAGTGTCTATGGGAATGTTTGACCATTCTTCCAGAAGAGCATTTATGAGGTCAGGAGCTGATGTGGATGAGAAGACCTGGCTCACAGTCTCCCCTCTAATTCATCCCAAAGGTGTTCTGATGGGTTTTGCAGGCCAGTCAAGTTCCTCCACCCGACACTCGTTCATCCGTGTCTTTATGGACTCAATATTGAACCCTACGGACTAAGACTGGGATGCCATTAAACTTCATGTGTGTGTAAAGGCAGGCGGCCCAATACTTTTGGTAATATAGTGTACCTCAAGTGCCGTGAACAGCACTTGATGACATTCTAAATATTGATTTTAGTGATGTAAAACAACAAAAAAATCTTTTAAATCTTAAATATTTACTTTTAAATCTTAAAATATTTTATGAATGATCTTGTGTCAAAGGAATTTATGATAGTCCTGTTTTTAGCCCAATAAGGGATGTTTTTGGTTTTGTATAAAAATTTTCGGTATGTGAGTACTGTCTGTATAAAAAGTATTTATACTCCAGGATAGACTGTTCTCTTTATAATATTCAGTACTAGCTGCCATTCAGGTCTATGGGATAGGCAGCCCAATAGTCAAGTGAAGGACCTCACATAATGAGCCGACAGCGCTGCTGCTTAGTGTTGGCCAACATTGCATCGGCTTTGGGCTGTCAGGGTTTTTTCTTAAATTAATTATTTGCTTAAGGAAATGCTATACATTGAGACATGTTGCCAAACACATTGAATTAACCGATTTAGGGTTTACATACACTTTAACCCGTCCAGATCCGCGCTATAGCCAAAGTACGGCTCCAGCGCGGATCTGAAATGCCGGGTGGACGTCCATGGGCACGCTCCTGACGCGGTAACTTTTGCGCAAACCAATCAATATACGCCGATTGCGATTTTTTTTTTTACCAAAAATATGTAGAAGAATATATATCGGCCAAAACTGTTGAATCATTTTTATTTTTAATTTTTTTTTTTGGATATTTATTATAGCAAAAAGGAAAAAATATTGTTTTTTTTTCAAAATCATCTCTTTGTTTATAGCGGCGATCAGAATTGACGCAGAGGGGATCAAATACCACCAACAAAAAAAACTCTATTTGTGGGGAAAAAAATGATATAAATTTAGTTTGGGTACAACGTCGCATGAACGCGCAATTCTCATTCAAAATGCGACAGCGCTGAAAGCCAAAAATTGGTCTGGGCAGGAGGGGGGTTTAAGTGCCCAGTAAGGAAGTGGTTAATACATAGTGCTGTAGTGTCATTCAGTTGGGGTTTACAGCTACATCTTCTATTATTACCACCAGATGGCAGCAGCGCTCCCTCCATGGTGCCTTTGGTTTAAATAACGGCCTATGGCTTGCTGAACATAGCCGTATTACATTGGCTACCCATTAGGCAATCTTCTGGCAATTTTGGACTTTTCCAACCACAGCAATTCCCCAGCTAATATTTCCACTGCTTCCAGATGACAATTTGAAAAGCGGCAAAGCCTTTTACATCCATTTCCAACTCAATTTCATCCCTTGTATGCTTGAAACTGGCATATGATACAAACTGTGTGACAGATTGCTGCCGACTGTTCAATTTCATGGTGCGTGTGTTCAACAAAAATTGGCAAGTGTATGGCTGCCATATGACAACCTCAACAGACTACTTTTATTGTGCAACATCCATGCCCAATGAGTGTACAATTCCTGCGCCTCTAGGGATAGAAATCTGTGTTATCTTAAATAAAACAGGATTTTTTTTATTGCTTCACCCTTCAGGCATTTGTTCGCATCTTGGTCAGGACACTATCTGCATAGAGTTTGCATGTTCTCCCTGTGCTTGCATGGGGTTCCTCCGAGTATTCTGCTTTCCTCCTGCACTCCAAAGACATGCTGGTATATGTATTAGGGTTGCCACCTTTTCTACAAGTCAAACCCGAACCCTTTAGCAGCTCACAGCAATTTTTTTTATAGTATAAACTATACATATATCTTGCTATTAAATAACATTTCTAATCATATGAAGTTAATAACCAGCACTCCCTTTACATTAGTGTCCACAAAGTTCCCCATTTACATCAGAGTCCACAGAGTGCCCCTTTTACATCGGAATCCACAGAGTTACCCTTTTACATCTGAATCCACAGAGTTCCCTTTCACTCTAAGGGATGACTCTGCAGGCTCTGATGTAAGGGAGAACTCTGGGTACTCTAAGGGATGTTCTGGGAACCCTGATTTAAGGGGGAACACTAGGAACTCTGATGTACAGAGAGGACTCTGATGTAAGGGGGAACATTGTGGCCTCTGGTGAAAAGGGGAGCTCTTATGTAAGAGGTGGTCTGAGAACCCTGGCTTACCTTAGTGTACTCACTCAGAGGCAGGAGAAAAAAGGGGGAGACTTTAGTCACAGACAGGGATGGATGGGGAGCTCACTCACCTCTTGGCAGTCAGCACCTCTCATCCAGATGTATCTAAGGCTGCTGGACTTCAAATTTCCAGACCCTACTTTCCTTTTCTGAGGCACAGGGCTGGGGATTGGAGTGTGGGCAGACACAGAGGAGCAGAGGCGGGAGGAAGAGGTGCAGATCGAACCCTCCCTCCTCTCCCGTCTGTGTGTGTTTGGGGGGGGGGGGGGGGGTTGTTAGTGCTGGCTTTGGGAAGTGTGAAAGAGAATGTAACTCTCATGTAACACTCTCAGCTTAGACAACTGCAGCCAGCAACCCTGTTGGGAAACCATAGTCCAGTCTGAATAATGTGTCCGGGTTTCAGGCAGTCTGAAACCTGGACACATGATTCCAAACCCGAACTGTCCGGGTGAATCCCGGACAGGTGGCAACCTTAATATGTATGTATGCATGCAAGATGGGGGCCTTTGCAAGCTCCTCAAGGGCAGTCCTAGTATATGTATGTATGTAAGATAGGGACCTTAGATTGTAAGCTCCTCGAGGGCAGTCCTAGTATGTGTACTATATACAGTATCTCACAAAAGTGAGTACACCCCTCACATTTTTGTAAATATTTTATTTTATCTTTTCATGTGAAAACACTGAAGAAATGACATTTTGTAAAGTAGTGAGTGTACAGCTTGTATAACAGTGTAAATTTGCTGTCCCCTCAAAATAACTCAACACACAGCCATTCATATCTAAACCTCTGGCAACAAAAGTGAGTACACCCCTAAGTGAAAATGTCCAAATTGGGCCCAATTAGCAATTTTCTCTCCCCGTTGTCATGTGACTCGTCAGTGTTACAAGGTCTGAGGTGTGAATGGGGAGCAGGTGTGTTAAATTTGGTGTTATCGCTCTCATTCTCTCATACTGGTCACTGGAAGTTCAAAATGGCACCTCATGGCAAATAACTCTCTGGGGATCTGAAAAAAAAATTGTTGCTCTACATAAAGATGGCCTAGGCTATAAGAAGATTGCCAAGACCCTGAAACTGAGCTGCAGCACTGTGGCCAAGACCATACAGCGGTTTAACAGGACAGGTTCCACTCAGAATAGGCCTCGCTGTGGTTGACCAAAGATGTGGAGTGCACATGCTCACCATCATAGCCAGATGTTATCTTTGGGAAATAGAGGTATGAGTGCTGCCAGCATTGCTGCAGATGTTGAAGGGGTGGGGGGTCAGCCTGTCAGTGCTCAGACCATACGCCGCACACTGCATCAAATTTGTCAGCATGGCTGTCGTCCCAGAAGGAAGCCTCTTCTAAAGATGCTGCAGAAGAAAGCCTGCAAACCGTTTGCTGAAGACAAGCAGACTAAGGGCATGGATTACTGGAACCATGTCCTGTGGTCTGATGAGAACAAAATAAATGTATTTGGTTCAGATGGGGTCAAGCGTGTGTCGCGGCAACCAGGTCAGGAGTATAAAGAAAAGTGTGTCTTGCCTACAGTCAAGCATGGTGGTGGGAGTGTCATGGTCTGGAGCTGCACAGTGCTGCCAGCACTGGGAAATTACAGTTCATTGAGGGAACCATGAATGCCAACATGTACTGGGATATACTGAAGCAGAGCATGAGCCTCTCCCTTCAGAGACTGGGCTGCAGGGCAGTATTCCAACATAACGACCCCAAACACACCTCCAAGATGACCACTGCCATGCTAAAGAAGCTGAGGGTAAAGCTGGTGGACTGGCCAAGAATGTCTCCAGACCTAAACCCTATTAAGCATCTGTGGGGCATCCTCAAATGGAAGATGGAGGAGTGCAAGGTTTCTAAGATCCACCAGCTCCGTGATGTCGTCATGGAGGAGGGGAAGAGGACTCCAGTGGCAACCTGTTAAGTTCTGGTGAATTCCATGCCAAGAGGGTTAAGGCAGTGCTGGAAAATGATGGCCACACAAAATATTGACACTTTGGGCCCAATATGGACATTTTCACAGGGGTGTACTGCCTCTTGTTCCCAGCGGTTTAGACCAGTGGAGGCTCGTCCATAGTGGCTCCTGGGGCACCCCCCCACACGCCTCCCCCACCAGTTTGCAGGAAAAAAATAAAATAAACTATATAATTATTTTTTCTGCTATTGCTAGGTAGATTAGAAAAAAAAAATCTAATTGTATTTTTTTTTCTAATCTGCCTAGCAACGGGCCGTCTGTCCTAGAAATAATAAAAATGTCATTAAGAAGCACAGAGAAATTGTTTCTCCAAGCTCATTTTCTCCATTGGCAGCCCCTATTGCCGGTCAAACAGGTCTGTACTAAGTAATAAGTTCTACCACCACCGCTGCCCCTGTATCACACACAATATATGTGTGTGAAGAACTGTGAAAAAACAGGAGAGAGGAGCCTGGCCGCCAGGACTGTGTGTCTGCAGTTCTGCACTCGCTGACGCAGCCAGCCATTCTCCACCTGCTGGCACCACTTGCAAGTTCTCCTCACCCAGGCTCAGGCAGCCTGTCTGCTAATCCCGTCACGTATGTTCGTTTTTACTTTTTACCCAAATTACCGCCTGTTATTCATGCCTGGCCTGGGTAGTGGGTGGTACTGTAGTAATGTGGGTAATTATTTATAATGCAATATTTGCAAATTGCAATTATAATTTGTAGCACTGGCTGAATGGACGGTCACGGACGGTACTATTCATTTTTGAAGGCCCCTCCATGCACCTAGTCATAGCACAGCACATGTGTTTTTACCTGTGTGTTGCACCACAGTTGCTAACATGTAGCAGCAACACACATGAGCCTTCACAATAAGTAGTATCACAATCTACATGTGATTGCCTGCAACTGCAATGAATTCTTTTCTGCTACTTGCAAGTTGTAGGCCTGCAGGAGTGAAGACCGGCCTCTGGTGGTGCTGTATATACTCCTCTAATGATGCTATATACTTCTCTGATGATGCTACATACTTCTATTATAATGCTATATACTCCTCTGATGATGCTATACACTCCTATGATAATGTATACTCCTCTGATGATGTTATATACTCCTCTGATGATGTTATATACTCCTCTGATGATGCTATATACTCCTATGGTGATGCTATGTACTCCTCTGATCATGCTATATACTCCTATAGTAATGCTATATATTCCTTTGATGATGCTTTATCCTTCTCAGATGATGCTACATACTCCTATTATAATGTTATATACTTCTCTGATGATGCTATATACTCCAGGGGCAATGCTATATACTCCAGGGGCAATGCTATATACTCCTCTGATGATGCTATATATACACTACTCTGGTGATGCTGTATATACTTCTATCTGGCGAAGCTGTATACCCTATCTAGTGATGCTGGGCTGTATACTCCTGACACAATGGGTGGAGTCTATAAGGGGTGAGGCTTATGAGAAGTGGGATGTTAAAAGAAGGGTGGGGTCTGGCGCCCACCCCCCCCATCCTAAATTTTCACCAGCCGCCACTGAGGTTAATACTGTGTGTATATATAGGAGGAGGAAGTAGTGTATTCTGTGTGTATATAGGAGGAGGGGGTGTATACTGTGTGTATATGGGAGGAAGAGGTGTATACTGTGTGTATATAAGAGGAGGTGGTGTATACTGTGTGTGTATATAGGAGAAGAAGGTGTATAGTGGGTGTGTGTGTGTGTGTGTGTGTGTGTGTGTGTGTGTATATAAGGAGAGGTGTATATATAGGAGGAGGAGGTGTATACTGTGTGTATATAGGAGGAGGAGGTGTATACTGTGTGTATATAGGAGGAGGAGGTGTATACTGTATGTATATAGGAGGAGGAGGTGTATACTGTGTGTATATAGGAGGAGGTGGTGTATACTGTGTGTATAGTAGGAGGTGTATGCTGTGTGTATATAGGAGGAGGAGGTGTATGCTGTGTGTATATAGGAGGAGGAGGTGTATACTGTGTGTATATAGGAGGAGGAGGTGTATACTGTGTGTATATAGGAGGAGGAGGTGTATACTGTGTATATAGGAGGAGGAGAAGGTGTATAATACTGTGTATATATGGGAGGAGGATGTGTATATGGTGTATATCGGAGGAGGAGGTGTATACGGTGTGTATATATAGGAGGAGGAGGTGTATACTGTGTGTGTGTGTGTGTATATATAGGAGGAGGAGGTGTATACTGCGTGTATATATAGGAAGAGGAGGTGCATACTGTATGTGTATATATAGGAGGAGGTGTAATATACTGTGTGTGTATATAGGAGATGGAGGTGTATACTGTGTGTATAGGAGGTGGAGGTGCATACTTTGTGTATATAGGAGGAGGAGGTGTATACTGTGTGTATAGGAGGAGGAGGTGTATATTGTGTGTATATAGGAGGAGGTGTATACGGTGTGTATAGAGGAGGAGATGTATACTGTGTGTATGTATATATAGGAGGAGTAGATGTATACGGTGTGTATATATAGGAGGAGGAGGTGTATACTGTGTGTATATATAGGAGGAGGAGGTGTATACTGTGTATATATAGGAGGAGGAGGTGTATACTATGTGTGTATATAGGAGGAGGAGGTGTATACGGTGTGTATATATAGGAGGAGGAGGTGTATACTGTGTGTATATATAGGAGGAGGAGGTGTATACTGTGTGTATATATAGGAGGAGGAGGTGTATACTGTGTGTATATAGGAGGAGGAGGTGTATAATGTGTGTATATAGAAGGAGGAGGTGTATATTGTGTGTGTATAGGAGGAGGAGGTGTATACTGTGTGTATATAGAAGGAGGAGGTGTATACTATGTGTACAGTCAGGTCCATAAATATTGAGACATCCACACAATTCTAATCTTTGTAGCTCTATACACCACCACAATGGATTTGAAATGAAACAAACCAGATGTGCTTTAACTGCAGACTTTCAGCTTTAATTTGAGGGCATTTACATCCAAATCAGGTGAACGGTGTAGGAATTACAACAGTTTGTATATGTACCTCACAATTTTTAAGGGACCAAAAGTAACGGGACAGATTAACAATCATAAATCAAACTTTCACTTTTTAATACTTGGTTGCAAATCCTTTGCAGTCAATTACAGCCTGAAGTCTGGAACGCATAGACATCACCAGACGCTGGGTTTCATCCCTGGTGATGCTCTGCCAGGCCTCTACTGCAACTGTCTTCAGTTCCTGCTTGTTCTTGGGGCATTTTCCCTTCAGTTTTGTCTTCAGCAAGTGAAATGCATGATCAATCGGATTCAGGTCAGGTGATTGACTTGACCATTGCATAACATTCCACCTCTTTCCCTTAAAAAACTCTTTGGTTGCTTTCGCAGTATGCTTCGGGTCATTGTCCATCTGCACTGTGAAGCGCCGTCCAATGAGTTCTGAAGCATTTGGCTGAATATGAGCAGATAATATTGCCCGAAACACTTCAGAATTCATCCTACTGCTTTTGTCAGCAGTCACATCATCAATAAATACAAGAGAACCAGTTCCAGCCATACATGCCCACGCCATGACACTACCACCACCATGCTTCACTGATGAGGTGGTATGCTTTGGATCATGAGCAGTTCCTTTCCTTCTCCATACTCTTCTCTTCCCATCACTCTGGTACAAGTTGATCTCGGTCTCATCTGTCCATAGGATGTTGGTCCAGAACTGTGAAGGCTTTTTTAGATGTTGTTTGGCAAACTCTAATCTGCCTTCCTGTTTTTGAGGCTCACCAATGGTTTACATCTTGTGGGGAACCCTCTGTATTCACTCTGGTGAAGTCTTCTCTTGAATGTTGACTTTGAGTTGTGAAGGGTGTTTTCTTCACCAGGGAAAGAATTCTTCGGTCATCCACCACAGTTTTTTTCCATGGTCTTCCGGGTCTTTTGGTGTTGCTGAGCTCACCAGTGCGTTCTTTCTTTTTAAGGATGTTCCAAACAGTTTATTTGGCCACACCTAATGTTTTTGCTATCTCTCTGATGGGTTTGTTTTGTTTTTTCAGCCTAATGATGGCTTGCTTCACTGATAATGACAGCTCTTTGGATCTCATATTGAGAGTTGGCAGCAACAGATTCCAAATGCAAATAGCACACTTGAAATGAACTCTGGACCTTTTATCTGCTCCTTGTAAATGGGATAATGAGGGAATAACACACTCCTGGCCATGGAACAGCTGAGCAGCCAATTGTCCCATTACTTTTGGTCCCTTAAAAAGTGGGAGGCACATATACAAACTATTGTAATTTTCTACACTGTTCACCTGATTTGGATGTAAATACCCTCAAATTAAAGCTGAAAGTCTGCAGTTAAAGCACATCTTGTTAGTTTAATTTCAAATCCATTGTGGTGGTGTATAGAGCCAAAAAGATTAGAATTGTGTCGATGTCCCAATATTTATGGCCCTGGCTGTATATATAGGAGGAGGAGGTGTATAATGTGTGTATATAGGAGGAGGAGGTGTATACTGTGTGTGTATATATAAAAGGAGGAGGTGTATACTATGTGTATATATAGTTAGATGAGGTGTATACTATGTGTATATATAGGAGGAGGAGGAGGTTATAATGTGTATATATAGGAGGAGGTGTATACTGTGTGTATATAGGAGGAGGAGGTGTATACTGTGTGTGTATATAGGAGGAGGAGGTGTATACTGTGTATATATAGAAGGAGGAGGTGTATAATATGTGTGTATATATAGGAAGATGAGGTGTATACTATGTGTATATATAGGAGGAGGAGGTGTATACTATGTGTATATATAGGAGGAGGAGGTGTATAATGTGTGTATATAGGAGGAGGAGGTGTATACTGTGAGTATATAGGAGGAGGAGGTGTATACTGTGTGTATATAGGAGGAGGAGGTGTATACTGTGTATATATAGGAGGATATATGTGTGTCATATGTGGAGGAGGAGGATATATGTGT
>BLSH010290767.1:120690-132270 GCA_018402905.1 Glandirana rugosa | reverse complement strand
ATTTCTGCTATCTGTCCTCAGAGCAACAGCACAGACAGCAGTAGTAAAGTAATCTATCTCAGGATGCAGGATCAGGTCTTAAAATGGCTAAAATCTGTCCCTCACGCCGTCAGCTACCTTTCCCTATACTAACCCAAGGAGCATGTGACTGCAGCACTGTGACTCCAGCTTATAAAGAGGCTGGGTCACATGATGCACCGGCCAATCACAGCCATGCCATTAGTAGGCATGGCTGTGATGGCTTCTAAGGGCAAACCAGTGAAACACTTGTTGATTGGCTGCCCTGCAGCTTCTCAACACGTGGAGTAAAATAGCAGAACCCCGGACCGAACCCGAACGATTTTTGAAATGTCCGGGTCCGGGTCCGTGCCACGGACACCCTAAAGTTCGGTACGGACCCGAACGTTACAGTCCGGGTTCGCTCAACACTAATCCTAGGCTTAGATTTGCTTTTCCCACTGCCTGGTCACACTGTTTGCTCATTTTGCAATCTGAAATAAGTATCCCCAAATCTTTTTCTTCTGTAGTGCTGGCTCACACTGTACTCCCAATGTTGTACTCGCTCAAAGAATTCTTTCCCTAGGTGCAGTATTTTAAATTTAGAAACATTTAACTGCAGTTTCCACTGCTTTGTCCAATCTTTCAGCAATGCCAAATCATGTACCATGTTACAGACACCTCCAGGGATTACCCTCTTAAGCCTCGTACACACGGTGCAACGGTCGTACGACCGAACGGCTCAAATCGTATGTTGGCTGTTGTATCTAGCATACTGACATGCACTACACAATCGTACGACCAAGCTGAACGATGTAACGTGTTATGAACGTATAAAGAGAAAGTTCAGGTGCATGTAATTTGTGCCTGGCCGTTCCTGACTTCTGAGCATGCGTGTTTTGCACAATACAACTTGTTGGACCAACTTCTCTGTACACATGATACAACGGTCATATGACCGCTTGTTGGTACTACCAAAGTTTTCTAGTCTGCTCATACAACTTCTGTTGTACGACTGTCGTACGTCGGCTGTTCTAATCGCGTGTACTAACGGTCGATTTAGCATACAACGGTAGTTCGTACGACCTGTTGTATACGATCATCGACCCATGTGTACAAGGCTCTACACACCTTTGTATCATCAGCAAAAAGACATACCTTGCCCAACAAATCTTTAGTTATAATACTTACATATAGATTAAATAGAACAGGACCTAGTACAGAGCCTTGTGTTTCACCACTAGTGACTGGTCTCTGTTCCAAGTGGACCCATTTACAACCACACTCTGGTATCCTTTAGCAAATTGCATATCCACTGAGCCACCCAAGGGTTAAGTCCTATCTTGTAAAACATCCCCTCATAGGAAGGTATTTAAGGAAGGGCAGACAGTCTATGGCCATAGAATCTGATACTTTTTTTTTGTTTGTTTTTGTTTTTCCTTCTGCCTGTCCTTTCCCCTCTGTTGTGGAAGGGTGCACAGTTATTTTTTTTGCATAGGGGTTAAGGCCCAGGACCTTCTTTTCCAAACGTAGTACTCAGTTTGCATTACCATCCCTGCCAACCCCATGTTTGCTTCACCAAGGAAAAAAATATATATATTATTTATATTATTTTAAAAGATTTTGTAAACATGTAAATAGAAAAATGTGTTAAATATTTGTGCAGCTAGCTGCAAACAGAACACAACCTCCATTCTTTAACCACTTCAATACTGGGCACTTAAACCCCCTTCCTTCCCGGACCAATTTTCAGCTTTCAGCGCTGTTGCAGTTTGAATGACAATTGCGCGCTCATGCGACACTGTACCCATATGAAATTTTTATAATTTTTTTTGTACAAATAGAGCTTTCTTTTGGTGTTATTTAATCACCCCTGGGTTTTTTTATTTTTTGCGCTATAAATTAAAAATGACTGAAAAACAATGCATTTTTCTTTGTTTCTGTTATAAAATTTTGCAAATAAGTAATTCCTCTTCATACATTTTGACAAAAATGATACTGCTACATTTCTTTGCTAAAAATAACCCAAATCAGAGTTTATTTGGTGTTGGCGGACAGACAGATGTGACGGGGACTGTGACAGATGTTTTGTGTATGGTGACAGATGTGACGGGGACATACAGCTGTTTTGGGGACTGTGACAGATGTGACAGGGACATACAGATGTTTTGGGGACTGTGACAGATGTGACGGGGACATACAGATGTTTTGGGGACTGTGACACATGTTTTGTGTATGGTGACAGATGTGATGGGGGGGGACATACAGATGTTTTGGGGACTGTTTTATGGGGACACTTATGTGTATGGGGACAGGGGTATCAGTGTGCTTGGTGCACTGTGTGGGGGGCGATCTGTGAGAGCTTTCTGCGTGAAATCATCATCATGCAGAGAGCTGTCACATAGCTGCAGCTTCCCCCCCCCCCGCACTGAGCTCGGCGGGGGGAGAACTGTCACAGAGACGTTCGTCTCTGTTTACAATGTGACGGCTGTGATTGGACACAGCCGTCACATGATCGGGAGGGCCAATCACAGCACCCATATCCCAATCTCTGCTCAACTGGATCCTGTGATCATAATGATCACAGTATCCAGCTGCAGCGCGCCACGTGGCCACGCTGCGAGCTCCCGTTCTGCAGGACGTATATGCACGTCCTGTCAGAACGGGGAAGCTCCCACCCGGCCGTATATATACAGTGGCCGGGTGGGAGGTGGTTAACCCCTTCAGATCCTTGCTATAGCCAAAGTACAGCTCCAGTGTGGATCTGAATCTCTGGGTGGACGTCCATGGACGTGAGCGTGCCCACGGGTCGGGCGGACTCGATGTCCACCCGAGACTCGCGATCCCGTCAGAGCTGCAGAACGGGGAACTGCCGATGTAAACACAGCGGTTCTCCGTTCTGTGACAGGGGACATACCAGATCTACTGATCCCTGTCACTGGGATCAGTTAGATCTGTTATGTTCCGGCCAGCCCTGACCCCACACGGTTAGAACACACCCAGGGAACACATTTAACCCCTTCACTGCCCCTGCAGGTTAACCCCTTCACTGCCAATGACATTTATACAGTAATCAGTGGACATTTAAATTTCTGATCGCTGTATAAATGTCATTGGTCCCAAAAAAGTGTCAAAAATGTCCGACATGTCCGCCCCAATATCGCAGTCCCGATAAAAATCGCAGATCGCCGCCATTACTAGTAAAAAATAAATAAATATTAAAAACGCCATAAATCAATTCCCATAGTTTGCAGACGTGATAACTTTTGTGCAAACCAATCAATATACGCCGATTGCGATTTTTTTTACCAAAAATATGTAGAAGAATATATATCAGCTAAAACTGATGAATATTTTTTTTTTTTATTATTTTTGGATTTGTATTATAGCAAAAAGTGAAAAATATTGTTCTTTTTTCAAAATCATCGCTCTTTGTTTGTTCATAGCGGCAATCATAAATGACGCAGAGGTGGTCAAATACCACCAAAAGAAAGCTCTATTTGTGGGAAAAAACAATATAAATTTAGTTTGGGTACAACGTCGCATGACCGCGCAATTCTCATTCAAAATGTGACAGCACTGAAAGCCAAAAATTGGTCTGGGTAGGAGGGGGGTTTGAGTGCCCAGTAAGCAAGAGGTTAACAGCTGGTATCATGATGCAGAATGCCTCTCTAATTTGTTTAATTCCCTCATAGGAAGGTATTTGAGGAAGGGTGAGCAGTCTATAGGCATAGAATTCAATGCTTATTGTTCTGATTCTGGCTGCCCTTACCGCTGGCTGTATACTTTCCTCATTTCATTTGTTGCTACCTGTCCTTTTCCTTGTGTTGTGAAGGGTGGACAGTTTTTTTATATTTGCATAGGGACAAGGTGGGGTTTAGGAGTATTTTTTTTTTTTTTAGGTAGGACAGAGGTTGCATTGCTGTTTCTGTCCATGTATGCTACATCAGGGCAGGGACAGCGTTACAAGTAAAAAATAAAACAAAAGTGCTGAAAATATGTAAATCGTAAAATATGTTAAGTAATTTACCCACAAACAGAACATTCAAAGTGCGCCTTCTATGAAAATCAATGCTGTCCTCCAGACTGCCACCATGATGTATCTGCAACTGTAAAAGGAATAGTTAAGAAAGGACAGGCAGCCAATGGCCATCACATTCTATGATTATCTTTTTGTTGCTGACTGCCCTTTTCCCTGGCTGTATAATTCCCCCTTCCATTTGCTGCTGCTTGCCCTTCCCCTTGTATTGTATTTTTATTTTGCATAGTTACAAGGTAAGCTTGATGCAAACGACTTCCTTTTTTTTTTAAATTCAATAGATTTTTATTGATTTTCCAAGGAATACAGAAGTTAAAGTTTACAAGCAGTACCAAGGTTGTATAATAAATATTAAGACACATTCCTTAATTAAGCGAATACGATAACCAGTAGTAATGTTTTCATTTGGTCTCCCCTGCCGGCGCCGCCAGTCGGGCGCTCACCCCCCCATCCTTACCCCCATGGGGAACACACTGTGATCGTGGGGGAGGGAGTCCCGGCGTAGCCCACCAATGCAGAGAGTCGGGTTATACATTATGTCGTAAACATTATCATTGTTAAGCATATATTTCAGTTTATAAGCACTGCTGCATTAGAGGGGTAGAACAATTAACCCGTGGTTGAGCAAATTGAACAACAAAATTATGACAAAGTTAAACAGAATTAAAGATTTGCCTTAATAGAATTAACACTGTCACCAATCAATGCCTTAATTTCACCGTTTTGTGTAGTTGATATACCAGGAGTGCCAGTTTCTCCATTTTTCCTCACATTGTGCGTAGTTTCCCTGAGATGAGGCATATGCCTCCTCATAGGTGGCATGTGCCTGGGTCGTTGTAACAATTTCATGGAGAGAGGGGGCTGAACTTAGTTTCCAGTGGCGGACTAAAACTAATCTTGTGCTGAGGAGGATATGGGATATAATTGTTCTATGTTCTCTTGGGAATTTCTCAAGTTCCAAAGATAGTAGTGCCAGCGCTGGGGACTGGGAGATCTCTATTTTAAGTATGTGTTTGCATTTTTGAAATACACTAGCCCCTAGTGGTTTCACTACCGGGCATGACCATAGTATATGTAGCAGTGTACCTACTTCTCCACAGTTCATCCAGCATAGTGGTAGGATCCGAGGGTTGAATTTAGAGATTCTGTACGGGGTTAGGTACCATCTCATCAGAATCTTCTGATATAATTCCCACAGATTAGCACTTTTGGTTGAGCTATATGTCTGTTTGATTGCTTGTTGCCATTGTTCCTCTGTGAATGTTAGGTGTAGGTCCTTTTCCCAGGCTAGAAAATGGGAAGTTTTAATAAAATTATCTTTGTTTCCTAGTGTTTTATATATTAGGGAAATGCCCTTAGTTTTGTTTTCGGGTGATTTAAAAAATTGAGCTGTTTTCCACGGGAGGAGCAGGGATGTGTTAGGGTTGGAGAGGAAAAAATGTTGTACCCTCATGTATGAACAGTATTCTGACTCAGGTAGGTTGAATTCAATTTGGAGTGTCCTAAAGGTCTTGATGGCTGGTCCAACCCTCAGATCCTCTATTGTTGTTATCCCCATTTGAGTCCACCGTCTGACTTCAAGGTCAGGGATGGCTAGTGCTAAGCATTGTAAGGGGATTGGCAAGGCTGTAGAGACGATATTTGATGCAGGAGTTGTGCACAGATCCTGCCATGCCTCTACTGCAGCTTGTATAGTAGGGGACCATTTTTTATTTTTAATAGTTATAAGGTTATTTGCTAATAGTAAATGATACACACTATGTTTTGGAACCTGGTCATTCTCCAAGTCTAGCCATTTATTATCTAAGCTTTGCTGGAACCATGCTCTCAGTTGTGAGAGGATTGCAGCTTTGTGATAGTCTCTCAAGTTTGTTAGTCCCACCCCCTCCCGCTTCTCTCGTGTTCGTTAATTTGCGATATGCACACCTTGCTTTTTTCCCCTTCCACAAATATTGGATTATCTCTGTTTGAGCTCTCTTAAAGAAGGAATTTGGCACTGATATCGGTAGCGTCCTAAATACATATAAAATTACGGTAGGATATTCATCTTAAAGGCAGCTAAGTGCCCGGACCAAGATAGTTCCCCCAGAGAAATGTCCCGAAGCTTAGCTTTTAGTTCTTTGAGTAATGGATTATAGTTTTCCTTGACTAGATCACTAGTGTTGGGTGTCAATATGATCCCTAGGTATTTTATACCTCTATCACACCATACATAAGGAAATGTTTTTTCTAGTTTCTTCTTGGTTGCCGGGGGGATGTTGAATCCCAATATGTATGACTTAGAGTCGTTTACCTTGTAATAGGAGACTTGATTAAACATTGCTAATGTGGCGTGTACAGAAGCCAGGGATTTGTCCACATCTGTAATCATGAGGATTGTGTGAGTGTGATTGCGTCCCTTGAAACCAGATATGTCTGGGTGATTGCGGATATATGCAGCTAGGGGTTCCATTAATAGGTTAAAGATTAACGGGGACAAAGGACATCCCTGACGGGTCCCATTTGTGATCTTAAATGGGGAGGAGAGTACCCCTGAGGTGAATACTCGAGCTGATGGGGACGTATACAAAGCCATGATTGCTGAATTTATTATTCCATCAAATCCGAAGGTTGCTAAGGTTTTGGCCAGATATCCCCAGGGAATGCGGTCGAAAGCCTTCTCTGCATCCAACGTGAGGAGCAGAGAAGGCTTTCCCTGTTTAGAAGCACTATGTATGGCGTTTATCATCCTTCTCGTAGCATCTGACGTTTGCCTGCCTTTGGTGAAACCTGACTGATCGGAATCTATAAGAGAAGGTAGGACATCCTGTAACCTAAGCGCAATTACTTTAGCATACAATTTGAGGTCATTGTTCAAAAGGGACATGGGTCTGAAGTTTTGCGGTACAGATGTGTCTTTCCCTGGCTTCGGTAATGTTATAACTAATGCCTGTAGCATTTCCTGGGGGAAGGACGAGGAGGCAGCAGCTTTGTTAAAGGTACGTGTGAGATAAGGTGTCAGTATATGTTTAAAAGTCTTATAGTATTCCCCTGTGAAGGGGGTCCCGTCAGGACCAGGTGATTTATTATTGGGTATTGAATCTATTGCTTTCTGTATTTCGTTATCTTGAAATGGGGCGTTCAGTCTAGTTAGTTGGTCTTGAGTCAATCTGGGAAGAGGAGTGTTTTGTAGAAATGCCTCAATCTGTGCTGGCGTTGGTTGGGGGGTGTTAGGGTCGTCTTTAAGGTTGTATAATGTTTCGTAGTATTTACTAAAAGCGTCTGCTATGTCTTTGGGGTGGTGGTGTCTTTCCTTAGTGAGGGGATGTATTATATATGGTATCTTCGTTTTGTGTCTGTAGCCCTTCAGTCGTTGCGCTAACAATTTACCTGCTTTATTTCCCATGGCATAGAATTGCATCTTGAGTTTTCTGGAGGCTTTTTCAAAGCCGTCCATCAATAATGACCTAAGGTCTAGGCGAAGTTTCGTTAATTTTTCAGAAATGGCTGTTGTTATTGTTTGTTTATTGGTCGACTCTAGTGTATGGATTTCGTCAATAATTTGTTTTATCTGTGTTTGGCGCTGCCTCCTTGCCCTTGCTCCCAATTGAATAAAGATCCCCCTTATATACGCCTTATGGGCGTTCCATAAAGTAAAATCATCAGTTACAGTGTTTTCATTAAGACTAAAAAATTATTTCAATCTGTCTTTCAATGTGCCTGTTGTTTTAGGCCTTTGTAATAGACAGGAATTCACTCTCCAGATTGGAATTGAAGTAGTGGAAAGTGCGTCTTTTATATTTAGAGTCACTGATGCATGATCTGACCAGGTTATTTTATTTATGGTGGATGCAACCACTCTGGATAGCGTTTGCTGGTCTACCAAGAATTGGTTAATTCGTGAGTATGAGTGATGTGCAGTGGAAAAAAAAGAGAAGTCTTTTTCTCCAGGGAGGAGACATCGCCATACGTCATACAGATCGTTGTGGTGTGTCCAGTTCTGCAGGTGTGGACGTTGTCTGTTGGGAGGCGTTGTGGTATCTATAATTGGGTCTGATGTGATGTTCAGGTCTCCGCAAATGATTAGGGCGCCTTTTTGATGTTGACGGACTTTCTTAATTACTTTGCTTAGAAAGCGTATCTGATGCGTGTTGGGCACATAAACATTGACAATTGTATACGTGTTAGAATTGATGTCACATTGCAAAATAATATATCTTCCCTGGGAGTCTTGGATAATCTCATGAAGGGTGAAGGAGACTGTGTCCCTTACTGCAATTAGAACGCCTCTCTTCTTCTCCTCTGCACTTGCTGTGAACACATATGGGAAGTTCTTATGTGTACATTTAGGTGGAGCCCTACTGTCAAAATGAGTTTCCTGTGCGCACAGTACATGACACTTAAACTGCAAGGCTTCATCCCACATTGATCTCCTTTTGGCCGGGTGATTAAGCCCTTTTGCATTAATTGTGATGAAATGTAGACTCATGACGGTGTCTCAGGGGTGATACTAAATTCAATTCTTGTCACTTTATATGGTGAGCACTCCATCTAGTGGATAGGAAGGGTATTGCCTCTCCTTGTTTGGTGTCTTGTATGCAGGTGTAAGTTGTACTCACAATTCGTTGAGCAGGTGTTGTTTTCCTGTGGTTTGGTGACTGAAGTCGAGACTGGTCTGGGTCTCCACATCTCTCTTTCCGGCGAGTTTGGCAATGATTGATTTTCTCCGTGTTAGGCAAATGTTGAAAGGTGCAACATAATAAAAAGAAAAAAGAACTATAAAGATAACAGTTCGCATAATAACAATAACCAGTCAAGAAAGGGCTTCTAGAGCCCGGTTGCAGCTGCTTGCTGCTCATGAGTAATAGGGGGAAGTTCTGTTGTATGGGAGGGTTCTTTCCCTCTGTGATCATCAGAGATATCTATCAAAAGCTTCAATATCAAACATGGCTTTTGGCATTTTTGGGTGTGACTACCCTCTAATCTTGTTCCACTGCAGGAATGTTATGGTGCTGTGGGTGGTTTTTGCTTGTTTCTGGGACAATTTGCCATTTTTTCAGTAACAGCAGTCCTTTTTCCATTGTGTCTACCACATGTGTGTTCCCATCCTTGTCTATAGTTATTTTGGTTGGATATCCCCATTTATATCCAATGTTGTGATTTCTAAGTGCTTTGGTGATAGTAGTGAGGTTTTTCCTTTTTTGTAATGTGTACTGTGAGAGATCTGTGAAGAATTGGAGATTTTGAAACTGTGGAGGGACATTCTCACCCTTCCTCATTGTAGTCATCAATTTTTCCTTGATGTGGTAAAAGTGTAAGCGTAAAATAACATCTCTGGGAATTTGCTCAGGTAAAAATGCTGGCTTTGGTAGGCGATGTATCCTGTCGATGGCCACATCTAGGTCTGTAAGCTCTGGTATTAGACCTTTAAAGAGGTCTGTGACATAAGCCCGGAGGTCAGGCTGTTGTACTGACTCAGGGATCCCCCTGATTTTTAAGTTGTTTTTTCTGTTTCTGTCTTCTATGTCAGCTAACTTAGCTTTTATGGCTTCCATGTCATTTTCACTAGACTCATGGGCGTCTACCAGATCGTTTATGGTCGCTGCAAATTCCCCCATTTTAGATTCCACATGTTCCACTCTGTTTTCCACCTCTCTCACCTCCTTATGAAATTTTTGCATACAGGAGACAATGTCTGCATGTAATGTGCTTCTAAGGGATAGCAACATGTCCTTTAGGACTGAGTCTAGCACAGGAGTTTTGGTGATAGGGAACTCCTCTATGGAGTCTGGTAGCTCTCTCATCTCCTCTCCCGAATCAGAGCCCGCGCTAGGTGTCGGACTATATCCACCGCCATCCACCCTAATTTTGGTTTTAGCTGGGCTAGCTGATTGTGGTGAGGGAGGGTAGGAGTCCGGGCTATTTTTAGTGCTTATATTGCTCCATTTTAGGCCTGGATGGGATGCCTGAGATACAGGTGTGGATGACGGCCTGGCGCCATCTTGCCTACCTCTGTCCGCGGCCTGGGAGAAGTACATAGTCAGCTTCTGAGGCTTTTTGTCCTCCTTGCGTTTCTTGGTCATTGCCCCTGGGCTGTTGGGTACCCGAACGCCTGCTGTAGGAGATTGATGGCTGCTTCTGAAGCTTGCTGCATGCCGCTGGTCTGCTCTGGATCACGGAGCTCCTCTCCTAAGCTGCCATCTCCGTCTGCGGCCGGCCACGCCCCCCACAACTTCCTTTTTTAAAGGTAGTACCCATTTTGCATTCTCATCCTTGCCCACATTTGCTTTGCCAGGGCAGGAACGGCCATATTAGGAAAAATAATTAAAAAAATGTAAATATGTAACAGTTCGGAGTGTCCAGTCTCTGGTTATTTTAGACTATTTATTTATTTCAGGTACTTATATAAGCAGCAGTTCACATTTAAGGTCCCTAACTCACATTCAAACACATACTAGGGACAATTTAGACAGGAGCCAATTAACCTACAAGCATGTCTTTGGAGTGTTGGAGGAAACTGTAATACATAGAGGAAACCCACGCAGACACATGGAGAACATGTAAGCTCCATGCAGGTAGTGTCGTGGTTGGGATTTAAACCAACAACCCTAGTGCTGCTAGGTGGAAGTGCTAACCACGGAGCCACTATGCTGCCCCTATTATCATGAATATATATTCATACCAATGTTTTTTTTAAGAAAACAGAAAATGTTTATAGAAATATGTGTAGTAGAATAAAACTTTTTTTACTTATTTGCAAAAACAGCTGCTATGTGCCCTTGATGATGATGATGATGAGGAGGAAAAAGCACATTGGAAGTCCTCTAAAAAATTGGCTGCCATGTACTGTTGAGGAAAACGAGGAGGATGGAAAGAACACATTTAGCAGTCCTTCAAAAAATTGACTGCTATGTGCCCTTGAGGAGAAGATGGAAAAGAATGCATTAACAATAGAGTTGAGCGGACACCTGGATGTTCGGGTTCGGGTTTTCGTGAAAAAGTTCGGGTTCGGTCCGAACTTGACCCCGGACCCCGAACCCCATTGAAATCAATGGGGACCCAAACTTTTGGGCACAAAAATGGCTGTAAAAAAGTCCTGGAAAGTGCTAGAGGGCTGCAAAAGGAAGAAAAGTGGGGGTAAGAGTAGGACAAGTGTCCTACAAAGAAATAGGGATAGGGAAATAACAATAATCTGTCCCTTACAGCAACAGCAGGAACCTGACCCTATAGAACTAGGAGATGATTTTAGAACAATAATCTGTCCCTTACAGCACCAGCAGGAACCTCTCCCTATAGCAGTTTGATATGATTTTAGAACAATAATCTGTCCCTTACAACACCAGCAGCAACCTCTCCCTGTAGCAGTTTGATATGATTTTAGAACAATAATCTGTCCCTTACAGCACCAGCAGGAACCTCTCCCTACAGCAGTTTGATATGATTTTAGAACAATAATCTGTCTCTTACAGCAACAGCAGGAACCTCTCCCTATAGCAGTTTGATATGATTTTAGAACAATAATCTGTCCCTTACAGCAGTTTGACGATATCCCTCTCCAAGGACGA
>BLSH010290767.1:100968-113712 GCA_018402905.1 Glandirana rugosa | reverse complement strand
ACCATCCTTCTGTTTGATTCCTGTGTACCGCACCTGCCTGCCTGTTGACGACCCTGCCTGCACCTGACCACCCGATTGCCTGCTCCCTTTTACCTCGCTGCCCGCCTGTTAATGAACTCTGCCTGCACCCGACTACTCTTCTGCCTGACCCACCTGTACCGCTCCGCCAGCTCATTACCGACCCGGCCTGTATCACTACTCTTCAGCTCGCACGAGCACCAGACGGACCAGCACACCACTACCAGGGACCCAGTCCGACCCTCATGCCTCTCTGTATTCCCGAGCTCCCTGTCTGCACTACCAGGGGTTCAGGAATCAGGGTCGTAAGAGAGGTTGCCCACTGCATAAGTCAGACTCCACCACCAGGTATGTGACAGCCACCATGTCCGCCACCGTCCCCAAGCATTTCCACAGCATGGTCCCATGGAAGCTTGCAGCTGTCCATTTCCCAAACACTGGAGAGAAAGAGGAAGTACTCCCCTACCCACTCACGATCCCTGGCCCTGAATGCCAGCATTTCAAAATTCCTGGCCTTTGAAATACTGTCATTCCGTCTGGTGGACACGGACAGTTTTAAAAACCCAATAGCGGTGGCTGTCCCACAGTACGTGGTTCCCAGCCGCCACTACTTTTCCAGTCGATCCATCCCTTCCCTGCACAAACAAGTCGGGGTCAAGACCAAGTGTGCACTGCGCAACGCCATCTGTGGCAAGGTCCACATAACCACTGATACGTGTACCAGTAAGCACGGGCAGGGACGCTATATCTCGCTAACTGCACACTGGGCAATTGTAGTGGCGGGTGGGCCTGAGGTGGATAGCAGTTTGGCGCATGTCCTTCCGCCACCGAGGATTGCAGGGCATTTCTTTTTGCCTCCTGTTGCCTCCTCCTCCTACTCCGCTTCCTCCTCCTCTACCACCTCCTCTTCCGGTCAGCGTAACACCTTCACCACCAACTTCAGCACATCCAGGGGGAAACAATAGCAGGCTGTTTTAAAACTGATATGTTTGGGGGATAAACCCCACACTGCATAGGAGCTGTGGACTGGCATTGAACAACAGGCCGATAAGTGGTTATTGCCACTGAGCCTCAAGCCCGGCCTGGTGGTGTGTGATAATGGGCAAAATCTCGTAGCAGCTCTGGGCCTAGCCGGTTTGACGCGCATCCCTTGCCTGGCATATGTACTGAATTTGGTGGTGCAGAAATTTCTAAAAAAACTACCCGGATATGTCAGAGCTGCTGCAGAAAGTTCGGGCCGTCTGTGCGCGCTTTCGACGTTCTCACCCTGTTGCTGCCCGTCTGTCTGCGCTGCAGTGGAACTTCTGCCTTCCCGCTCACCGCCTCCTATGCGACGTACCCACAAGGTAGAACTCCACCTTGCACATGCTGGAGAGACTGTGCGAGCAGCTACAAACTGCAATAGTGGAGTTTAGCTGCAGCACGCAGGGGTCAGTCGCTCTGTGGAACAGCACCACTTCACCACCAACGAGTGGGCCTCCATGCGAGACCTGTGTACCATAATGCGGTGTTTCAAGTACTCCACCAACATTGCCAGTGCCGATGACACTGCTCTCAGCATTACTATCCCACTACTATGTCTCCTTGAAACAACATTTTGGGCAATGATGGAAGAGGATGTGGCACAGGAGGAAGAGGAGGAGGAAGAGGGGTCATTTCCACGGTTATCAGGCCAGTCATTCACAAGTGGCTCGGAGGGTGGGTTCCTGCACCAGCATAAGCCAGGTAAAAAATTTTACAGCCAGGGCACAGTTCTGGAGGATGAGGATGGACGAGGATGATGATGAGGAGGAGGAGGAGGAGGAGGAGGAACCGTGTTCACAGCAGGGTGGCATCCAATGCAGCTCGTGGGCATCACTGGAGTATGGCTGGGGGGATATGGAAAACACAGATGATACACCTCCTACAGAGGACAGCTTGTCTTTTCCTCTGGGTAGCTTGGCACACATGAGCGACTACATGCTGCAGTGCCTGCGCAACGACAGCCGTGTTGCCCACATTGTAACTTGTGCTGATTACTGGGTGGCCACCCTGTTGGATCTCCATTACAAGGACAATGTGCCGTTCTTAATTCCCTCACTGGAGTGTGATCGGAAGATGCACGACTACAAGCGCACACTGGTAGACGCGCTGCTGGGGGCATTCCCAAATGGCGTCGGGGGCTCAGTGAAAGCACAAAGTGAAGGCAGAGGTGGAGGAAGAGGTCACCAACGTAGCTTTGGCACCGCTAGCACCTCAGAAGGCAGGATTAGCATGGCTGAAATGTGGAAAAGCTTTGTCAGCAACACACCACAACAAACAGCACCACCAGCCGATAGGCAACATCTTAGCAGGAGGCAGCATTTCAACAACATGGTGGAACATTATGTGTGCACACGCCTACACGTACTGACTGATGGGTCTGCCCCATTCAACTTCTGGGTCTCCAAATTCGGCACATGGCCTGAGCTTGCCCTTTATGCCTTGGAGGTGCTGGCCTGCCCTGCAGCCAGTTTATTGTCTGACCGTGTGTTTATCACAGGCAAGTGCAGCCACCTGTCCACAGCCAACGTGGACAAGCTAATGTTTATTAAAATGAACCAGGCATGGATCCCACAAGACTTGTCTGTATCTTGTGCAGAATAGACATTTATACCGGCCTCACACAGCCATTGTTATACTTAAGTGAACTTCTTCTTTTTTTTTTTTCATAGAACATAAGTCTTTATTGGAATTTGTAACAGGAGAAACACAAAAAATAAGCCATGGTACATTTTATATGTAAAAAGTGAACCCGTGCTAGAATATCTCTGGGTTTGTCTGCAGATAGTGATATTTTTTTTTAATATGTCTCAATATTTTGGGGGCTACCCCAATTAGAAAAAAAAAAACGAACAAACAAAAAACAGTGTTGGCTACCTCCTCCTCCTCCACCGCCACTTCCACCTACACCGCCACGGTCACCGCCTCCTCAGCCTCCTACTCCACATTCACCTCCTCCTCCATTTTTTATTTTTTTATGTGATTTTAAGTAATTTCCCTATCCACATTTGTTTGCAGGGCACTTGTCCTACTCTTACCCCCATTTTGCTTCCTTTTGCAACCCTCTAGCCCTTTCCAGGACTTTTGTAGGGCCATTTTAGTGCCCAAAAGTTCGGGTCCCCATTGACTTCAATGGGGTTCGGGTCAAGTTCAGGTCAAGTTTGGGGCTGAACTCGAACTTTTTCGGGAAGTTTGGCTGAACCCGCCTAACCCGAACATCCAGGTGTCCGCTCAACTCTAATCGCAGGTCTTTCTTTGCGACTACACCAAAGCAGGTAGTCGAGTGTATGTCGTGGGACTGCTTGCCTCTCTATGTGGGTCCAGTCTGGTATTTCACCACATGAATATATCATGGAAATTTGGACTAGCTGGGCAGCTTGGTAATACTAGTCTGCCTTCTTTCCTGGATCTAAAAAGTACTTGTCTAGAAAGTCGAGCGCCTCCCTTACCCCAGATAAATTTTATGATTTTCTTTTGGAGAGAGTACAAGTGGGATTTAACTATCGGAATAGGAAGGGACCGAAAGTAGTATAGGACTCTCGGGAGAAAAGTCAATTTTAACATGTTAATTTTGCCTATCCAAGAGAGATTGTGTAAAGGCCAGCTAGTGAGGTCGGCCTATAGTTTTTTATAAAGAGGGGGGAAATTGGTTAAGTAAAGCGAATCAATTGTAGGAGTCAGTTGTATGCCCAGGTATGTGATGAAGGATTCTGACCAAGGGATTTTGAAATCCTTTTTAATCCTATCTATTAATGTTGAGGGTATGTTGATGTTCATAGCTTGGTATTTTTCAAAATTTACTATAAGGCCGGAAATCCGCCCAAAGTCATCTAGTAATTTGCATACATTTGGGAGAGAGATCAACGGAGAAAGATATGAAAAGCAATACATTGTCCGCCAATAGACCACATTTGTGCTGATGTGTGCCACATTGAATGCCATGTATGTCGGGGTGTTCCCGAATCACTTCCGCCAGAGTCTTAATCGCTATAGCGAATATAAGTGATGAGAGGGGGCAACCTTGCCTGGTGCCCCTGGCAATCAGGAAGGATGCGGAGTAGAATCCCTGCATTCTGACTTGGGCCAAAGGTAGTGAGTAAGGGGATTGTAAAACACTGAGGAAGGAAGCCCCACCGTTCCAACGTTTTAAAAATAGGCCAAAAGACCGAGTCAAATGCTTTCTGGAGATCCAACGAGAGGAGACATCCCTCTCGTGGACCCCCAGAGTCCCAATTAGAGTTTTGACGTGAGATGAGGTCTATTGCTTTACATATTTGATCAGGGCCTTGTCTCCAGGAATAAAACCTACCTGATCTCTGCTGATATTTCAGCCAATGAAGGTAGACAAGCGATCAGCAAGGATTTTAGTTAAAATTTTTAAATCGTTATTTATAAGCAAAATAGTTCTATAGTTACCGACTGAGCTGGGATCTTTGTCTGGTTTCAGGATTACCGATAAATAAGCCATATTTTGAGTGCTATCTAGAGGGGCTCCCTTCCTCAGCAAATTAAAGAATCAAGAGCTACTATGGGAGAGAATGATTTATAGTACGGAACCGAAAAACCATCTGGCCCAGGGGCTGTATGTGATTTCAATTTATTAATAGTGGAAATGACCTCCTCAGAAGAGATAGAGTCCTCCATTATCTGGATGTTGTCAGGTGATAAGTGAGGCAAATTAACAGTATCGAGGAAGTCATCTATTGCAGTTTGGGATGGTTGTGTTTTGGCGCTATATAGTTTTTTAAAAAAGTCATGAAATGCGCCCATGATACGTTGTGGATTTTGAGGTAGAGTTCCCCCTTCAATCCTAATTTTGGGGATTGCAAGGTTTTTGTCTTTGTGGGTTAATCTGCGAGCCAACTTGGGGCCAATATTATCGCCTTGGCAATAGAACTTTGCTTTATTCCAACGCAACCACTTTTCTGCCTTGGATGTCAAGGCCAAATTTAATGACAGTCTGGCTGTGTCTAGGCTGTCCGTTGGGACAGCTCGTGGGTTTAAGTTGTGTGCCTTGTGCCTTGGAAAGGTTAAGAAAGTCACGTTCTAATTGTTCTATTTTTGCTTTCTTGGCTCTATTTATCTGTGCAGCTATCTGGATAATTTTCCCTCTTATTGTGGCTTTATGAGGGGCCCACAGGCATGAAGGGAAGATGTCAGGGGAGTTGTTAAGTTTAAAGTATTCTATTGTCTCTACTGGATTTGTTAAGTCTCTATCTTCGAGAACCGGGGGGGCTTGAGCGGCATTGCAGGGCCATAGCGTGATCTGACCACGTAGAGTCTCTAATAAATGATTTAGTGGTGAGGGGGATCACAAGGCTATTAACTAATATGTGGTCTATCCTAGCAAAGGAGCTGTGAGGGCTGGAATAATGTTTGTAATTATGCATTGTCGGATTGATCTCTCTCCAAATGTCTACAAGTCCATATTGAAATAGTAGTCTAAATACCTGAAGACTCTGTTTCGTAGGTCATATGTTTTGTTTCCCCAATGGGCGAGATTTGTCAAGGCCAGTATCAAATGCGATGTTTGAATCTCCACCAAATATCAATGTCCCTTCCAGCAGAGGTGAGATAGTAGCGTACATCCGCTGGAAGAATCTAAATAGTTTCTTATTAGGTGTGTAGTAAGAAACAAATGAGTAAATTTGTTCGTCTATCGTCCCCTTCACCAGAACGTACCTGCCCTCCGTGTCTTTATATATTGAAATGGGGGAGAAGCGACAACTGCGAGAAAAAAGAATGGCAACTCCTTTAGTCTTGCCTTCTGCATTAGATACGTAGAAGGACGGATAGTTATGGTGAAGGAAGGATGGTTGGAATCGTTTAGGGAAGTGTATTTCCTGCACCAGTACCACGTCTATTTTGGTGGTTTGAAAATGCTAAAGGACTTTACGCCTCTTTATTGGGGAATTAAGGCCTTGAGCATTATGAGAAACCACCCCTAGTAGAGGGTTGATTGACGGTGTGTTAGCCATGGAGCGGAAGATGGGAGCAAGCCAACAACCAGAGGGCACTTACCTTGTGAAGGTCCAAGTGGGTTGGAGTGGATATCTGTGCAGGTGTGGCTCTAGATGGGTTTCTACGAATGCAGACATGCTCTCTAGGCTGAACAACACAAAAACAGAGAAGTTAGATGAAAACCAAAGGAAGGAAAGAGAAAGAGTAGAGAAAACAGTGAGAATGTGAGGCTCATATACCTCTAGGCGGTGGAGAGGAAATAACCCCTCCACCGCCATCTTGTCAAGCAAAGGTGTCCTCACCGGAGGTGAAGGACCCTCTGACTGGAAGATGACGAGTGGCCTGTGCACCACTCCACCAATCGGGCACCCCTAAATAAAAAGCTGAAAAAAAGCTGGATGTAACAGGAGTCCTTTTAAAGGGAACAACAGATCAAACCACAGAGAAGGGTTTGTATAGACATGAGTTCAAAGAAGCGTCCAGATCGAATAAGGCATCTTCGATGATAAACCGAGAGTCAAAGATTGGGTGCAAAGAGGTCACCAATGTGTGCTCCTTAGGGAGGTTGGGCATCCTTGGATTTTTTGGCTTTGGGTTTTTCCCAGACTTGCGTTAGCGGACTGGAGGGTAGTTGTCGTTTTGAGGAAGACAGGGTGGAATTTTGCGTTGGTTGGAGAGAGTCTTGGCGAATTAGGCCAATTGAAGGAGAATTTTCTCACCTTCTGCAAATGTAGAATATATGTATATGTTTTACCCTTGAGCAAGAATTTGAGTTGAAAGGGGAAGAGCCACCAATATTTTATCTCCTTTTCGGGCAAAATTGAAAGTAATGGCTTGAGAGACCTCCTTTTTTGTATTGTGGAGGCAGATAAGTCTGCAAAAATCTGGATCTCATGTCCTATAAAAGAGATTTTTGACAGAGAGCGGGATTTTCGCATCGCCTCTTCTTTGACTGCAAAGAAATGTGGTTTCACCCCAATGTCCCGGGGGAGACCATCAGACCGTGGAGGCCTAAGGGCCCTATGTGCCCTATCTTGCTCAAGTCTGTGTTACGAAATGTCTGGGAGAAATTCCTTGATGAGGGAACATATCGTTTCGGGAATATCTTTGAAAGATTCTGGGATCTCCCGAACCCTAAAATTGCATCTTCTGTTCCTATTTTCTAGATCATCTATTTTAGACAATGCAGATTCCAATTGTGTTTGAAGATCTTGTATGTGATCTGTATTTTGAATTGTCCTGGAAATGGTGGAATCTAGCTTATATTCAATCATTTCTATGCGTGCTCCTATATTCTGCAGGTCTGCTTTAATATCATTGGTGATTCTTCTGGCTGTATTTTGGAGGCCTCTGTCCAGAAGCTCAGCAAATCTTGTGAAGAGATCTGTGGTATGCCCTCGGGGTGAGAGATCCAATTTCCTGGGCTGTGTTGTAATGTATGATGGGGTGGCATCGTCTATGGGCAAAAGACCCATCTCCTCTAAGGCATGGTCTAGTAAGGATTCCGTAGAGGTCGGAGAAGTTGTGCCCTGGGGAGGTGTACTCACGTGTGGTCCCGCAGGTGGAAAGGGGTTGGGTAATGCCGCTGGATGGTTCATAAGGCACGCTGGAGCCACGAGCTGTGTTGTGGCTGCCATCTTAGGATCCGTGGCCTGTGGCTTGAGGGCCTCAAACTGGCTGCTAATGTCTCTCCTGGCCAAGCCCGAAGTCATCTGAAAAGCTGTGCTGGAGCTGGGTTGAGATGGTGCGTGTTCACCGCTCTAGGATGTCCGAACTGGTGGAGTGGAACTGAGCTCCCGGATTATGCGTCCATGTTGGGTGCTGCAGTACATGCGCCTTGAATTTTTTTTAATGCATATTTCACCCAAGCAGACATCATAGAGAAATTTGCTGCTAATTACCAAAATGGTAAACACCTGAGCAATGATAGTTAGAGTATGTATATGCTAAAAAACCTACTGTATATGTTAAAAATCAAGCTTGGTAACCTGTTTTAGTTTCTTTTTTTTATATGAACACTGCTACAGTGAATATGGGTTAGATCTTTTGTTACATAACACATAATATGGCGATGCATGAAAGCTTATGATTTACTGTATATTAATTCTATAACCTGCGGTTTGCTGACTCAACACTGAGCTGCCTTTTCTGTAAAGGACAAATGGATTAGGGTGGAAACGTTTTTATTCTTCAAAGAAATGCTGTAATTCAGAACCTATATTATTAAATGCTATTAGATAAAAAATAAACAGCATATTACTAAAGCAAAAAAGTAGATGATGCATGCATAGCTTATATGCAATTTTAGCAGTAATATTTCTTGGAGCATCTGTGTCTCTTTATCAACAAGAAGATAGCAACACAGGATGCTTATTAGTATTATGAAATAAATGTATTTAACAATAATAATAAAAATAGTACACTTACATGTTAAAATCTTGACATCCAGCAAAGGTAGTAAAGGAAACCACCGCAGAGCTGTCTGTGCGTGTCAGCAGTGTATAACCTTTAGCCAGCAAGGAAAAGATCTGAATCTGACAGCTGTCAAAAAAGCTGTCAATACCCGGTGTCCAGCATACTACACTCTGCCTTATGGAATCCCCTATGTGCTAGTGAGAGATGGGGGACAGTGTTGGGGGCAGTAACGCATTTCAGAGGTTCAATCCTACTTTGACAAAGAAGGATTGAACCTCTGAAATGCATTACCGTCCCCAACACCCCCAGGCTTTCATTCCCACTGGCCTCTAATTATGCAGGTCAGATAAAAAAGAGGGTTCTGTAGCAATAATGGGGCCTGGAGACACCATGAGAGCTGCAAAAGACTGATGTAAGGCTTGTGTAACCCCTTTGTGCCTAAGGGTAAAACAAATTTAAATGCCTAAGCACAATTTTGCAACTTTGACATGTGTTAGTAAAACTGTACATATCACCACAACTACTTTGTGCATGCAAGTGGATTATACCACATTTTTTTTTCAGGACAAATTGGGCTTTCATTTGGAGGTAAATAGTAATGGATATCTCCTGTTTTTTATTATCAAAGGAAAACTGGCCAAAAGTAGTAAAAACAAAACATTTTTTTAAAATTTAGCCATATATTTTTTGCTACTACCATACCCTTCCATCAAAGAACAACCCAAATAAATTCACCTGCTCCTGACAATTGCAGTGATACCACATTTGCGTATGTTAGTTGCTGTTTGTACCCATAGTACAGCCCAAAAACAATAGTGCCCATTTTGCTTTTTTTTTAATAAAACACAGGAACATTAACTGACACTGATTCTAATTAACCACTTAGAGACCGCCCAATACATATATACTGTGGCAGGGTGTCAGGCGTTGACCAGGGATCGATCCTGGGGCCTGTGTTCTTGTGGTTGGTTCCTTACGGCCTTAGCCGCGGAGTAACTACTATCTTTGTGGAGTCCTGGGTATCTACTGCTTTCGCATGGTGAGTCTGGCTCCACCCAGAGGCCATCTGTAGGTGGTCACCTCAATTAGTACCCTATAAATCCTCACTACCCCTTCCTGTCTTTGCCTGAGTACAGGTTTCAGTTTCTGCTAGTTATTATAACTGATTGTTTGCCTGTTACTAACTTTGCTTGTTTCCGGCTACGCCTTTGGATTGCCCTCTTGTACTACATTGACTGATTGTTGCTGAACTTTGCCTGTCCCTGACGCTGTCACTGGTAAACCCCTTGGATCTCTTCCAGGATTTGCTACAGGACCGCCATTGGTTCACCCTTGGCTCCCAACTACACCCTCTACTAAATGTGAGTCATTTATTTATTTGTTGTTCCTTGATTGGGTCTGTTTGCACCTACCATAGAGGTTCCAGAATTCTGACTGCAGGACTGCAACCGTCCTTCATTTGATACCGGGATAACACTGGTCAGGAAACCGGAGTGACAGTTGGGGTTCCTGGCAGACCTAACAGTATACTCAGGCCAGATGGACCTCCGTGAGTTGGTGCAGACAGTCTCTCATTAGGGACCTCTGCTGGGAGAACAGTCTAACCACGTGCAGTCATTGGAGGACAAACTAGATTCTATCACTGCTGTGTTGGCCTCTTTATCTGCTGCACATGGGTCCAGTCCTGTTGCACCTAGTGACATAGGGGCTGGGGCTAGGAAACCTGTTACCATGTCTATACCACTGGATCCTCCCGCTCCTAAAATCCCTCTCCCTGAGAAGTATGATGGTAAACTTGCTGATTGCAGGGGATTCCTCAACCATTATCGGTTACATTTTAAAAATAAGCCTGCTGTGTTTGCCTCTGCTCAAGCCAAGGTGACATTTATAATTTCCGTGCTCAAAGGCAGACTTTTCCTGGGTGTCACCTCTTCTTGAGAAGGAGCCTCCAGTGCACACTGACTATCCCACCTTCATGACTACGTTTGAAAAATTTTTTGACGTTCCTGTCAGAGTATCTGCAGCCAAGTCCAGTATTCTATGCCAAAGAATTCCATACGCTAGCGGCAGAGACCAACTAGGACAGTAGCGCCCTTAAGGCTGTGTTCCACAGAGGGTTAGCGGAACACATTAAGGACAAATTAACATTAAGTGAGATCCCATCAGGTCTGGAGGAGTTTATCAACTTGTGTATATTGCTGGACACTCGTAGGGATGGGCCCCCTGGTTCAATTCGAATGCATGTTCACCTGTTCAGCGCATTCCCGAACATTATGGGGCATTTGTGGGAACTTCAAGCGCCCCATAATTCATTCCAATGGCGGGGGAAATGCCGCTGATTGGCCAAAGCATGCACATGACCTGCATGCTTTGGCCAATCACAGAGCGTTCTGCTGTGAGAGATATGATTGGCTAAAGGCAGGGTGCCTTTAGCCAATCACTGCTCAGCAGCCTCAATCCACGCCCCACACTATATAAAGCCGCTTGTACAGTGGCTCTATGTAGTGTGAATAACGGTGGATAGAGAGACAGTGAGCTTAGGTAGCGGCGTGCAGGCAGTTTTGTGTAACTAGCTGATTATTGTGCATTGTGAAAAACATATTAGATGATAGATAGATAGATAGATAGATAGATAGATAGAAGATAGATAGATAGATAGATAGATAGATAGATAGATAGATAGATAGATAGATAGATAGGGCGATCTGTATACAGTCAGTTAGTGTAGAGTGAGATATTTACTAGATATATAGATAGATAGGGCAATCTATATACAGTCAGTTAGTGCAGGCAATGCAAGAAAAAAAGAAAAAATAATATATATATATATATATAAGGGTTTACTACACAAAACAGGCACAGCGAAACATCAGTTGTAGATGAAAACACAAATGTGGTTTATTTATACTATGTACAATTGAAGAAAAACAGCAAAACAAAAACAAACATCAAAATAAATGCTTGCCAACTTGGCCACTTTTTAAACTTTGTAGGTTTCCCTGTCTGTCAGCTAGGTGCAGCCTTGTGCTACACCTAGCACTTATCTCCCTGCTTTTATAATCAACCACACAGGCTTCTTACCTCAGAGGATCTGTGTAACGCTCCCCAATCTATTCACACAGGAACTGGTTCCAGGGTAGAGCACTCACCTATGCCTGCTGGGAGTTTATGTAAAGTCCTTAATGAGCCAGCTCAACTCAGCTGGGTTCATTCCCTCTACCCCTGCAAGACTCTCAGCACTTCCCCTTAGTGGTAGAAATCAGCATAGAGTCTAAACCAGGGACAAATATATCTGCCATCCTGGATGCAACCAGGTGATTTTACCTGCCTGCTGTCACATACCCCCCCTCTTGTTTCAACCTGGGGTTTGGCATGCAGGTACCCGAGACAAAGCATCCACATTCCCCATTTAAACACCAGGGCAATGCTTCGCAGTAAAGTTCAATTCCTGCAGGGCCAGGAACCACCTATTTACCCTTCTGTTGGTCTCCTTGTTTTGAGCCATCCATTTTAAGGGCGCGTGATCAGTAACCAGGTCAAAGTGTCTACCCAGCAAAGAGTAAAGAAGGGAATCTAGCGCCCGCTTCACAGCTAAACACTCTTTCTCAATTGTGGCACAATTCTCTTCGTGGGATTTAAGTTTTCTGCTGAGATAAATGACTTGGTGCTCTTCCCCCTTCAAAACCTGGGACAAGACTGCTCCTAAGCCCACGTCTGATGCATCAGTCTGTACAACAAAGTCATTAGAAAAGTCAGGGGAGTACAGCACTGGCTGGCTACATAAGGCTTTTTTCAAAGACTGGAAGGCTGCTTCAGCCTCCGGGGTCCACTTCACCATGTCAGACTCTTTCCCATTTGTCAGGTTGGTTAGGGGCACAGCCTGCAAAGCAAAGTGAGAAGAGTTGAGCGAACACCTGGAAGTTCGGGTTCTGCTGGTCCGTCCGAACTTCGGGACAAAGTCCGGGTCCGGGTCCGGACGGAACCCGAACGATCGCACGGACAACGAACCGAAACGTCCGACACGGGGATTGGTTGGACTGTTTACCCTTTCTCAGACTGTACCACTTCACCTGGGGCCTCCGACTTCGTCGGAAGGTCAGAAACTTTTTTCGGAATACATCGGTCGGTCACGACATGAGGGGACTGAAAAGATTACTGAAACAACATGTCTGACTACGTAGTCTGCACCCGAATCCTCGTCAGAACAGGGTCCAAAACTTCCCCCTTCTCGTGGTTCAGTAAATAGAGTCGTCTTTTGAATTTAGGGTGCTTCTCTTAACACGGTGTTAACTCTTTCTCACAAATCGACACTTCGCCCGCGATCTAAGG